>PVKP010022955.1:22919-37026 GCA_004027715.1 Plecturocebus donacophilus | reverse complement strand
CCTTCCAAAGTGCTGGGATTACAGACATGAGCCACCACACCTGTCCCAAAGTGTTGGTATTTAACAGGCACACCAGGGACCTCCTCTAAGCCATATTGAACTTTTAGTGTCCAGGTTCAGCCCAGCGTTTTATCAGGAAAACACAGTCCAGAGCTCCAAATCATTCCAATGTTTCTATGTGCCTCTTAGAGAATATAAGAGGGGATCCAATTTCTAACTCCAGGCACCCCTTCTTAAAAACCCTTTTTTCCTGCCCTCCCCAGTCCTCCCTCCCTTGTTCTTTAAAGCCTCCCCCCACCATTCCTCCTCCCCTCTTCTCCCCTGGTCCCTTCTGCCAGCTCCACTCAATCCCTTCCTGGTTTCTCTCACCTCACCAGCTCTTTTCCAGACATAGCATCCCAAAAGTCAAGGAACTGGGCAAAGACATGTTGTGTGGTGCACTGGGAAGGAGCTGGGGAAAGTCAACATGATGTCAACCCTCACACACTTGATGAGCCCCACTCACACCAGACACCATTCCTGAGGCTGACCCCTGGCTTCCTACCCTCTGACCTGGAGATGCCCTGGCCTCGTCCCTGTCCCTCGGTGTTTCCTGTGACCTGTGCCCACCTGAGGCCCAGGTTGGGACAGAGCTGGAAGGGAGGACACTCAGCACAATCTGCTCAGGTCCCCATGTTCCCCATCTCTCATGGGGATGACCCTGGGCCCCTCCTAGGAGAAAGTCCTATGTGTGCACCCGCTTAACTGTTTGCCCTCGATGCACCCCAAACCCACATCCAAAGCTGGCATACTCCCTTAGGGCCTCACTGTCCTCATCTGCAGAAGAATAATACCTTAGAAGGTTTTGTGAGGATTAAATGAGATAATATATGTGCCTGGCACATTTTCAGTGTTCAATAAATTCCAGCTGTCATTACTATGATCTTTCCCCACTCCCACATTTCCTCTGCTGCTAGATTATAAACTCCTTGCAATTAGGGCTGTTTCATCTTTGCATAGCCAGTGGCTAATTCAGTGCCTGGAATACAGTAGGTGCTTATCAATCCTGGATGAATTGATAAAAAATATGCATTAACCAGGCCCCAGTGGGATTTAAAGTTTATTCTTTCCAAGAGGTTCTAACATTCTTTTTTTTTTTTTGTAATATAGATTTTGATCTTTTATTTGCATGTATATATATTGGGTTTTGAAAAATAATTTCAACTTTTAGATTTAGGGGGTACATACACAGGTTTGTTACATGAATATACTGCATGATGGTGAATATTGGGGTATGAATGATCCCGTTACCCAAGTGGTTAGCCCAGTACCCAACAGTTAGTTTTTTTAACCCTTTCCCCACTCCTTCCCTCCCTCATCAGTAATTCTGAGTAAATAGGTCTGTTATTGCCATCTTTATGTCCATGAGTAGAAAATGTTAAGGTCCCCCACTTGTAAGTGAGAACGTGCGGTATTTGGTTTTCTGTTCTTGCATTATTCCCCTAGGCTAATGGCCTCCATGTTGCATCCTTGTTGCTACAAAGGATATGGTTTTGTTCTTTTTTATGGCTGCATGACATTCCTAAAGGGTCAGTGCTGAGGGAGTCTGCTGTCTGTTATCAGACTTCCCTGATCTAAGCCCTGCTCCCTGGGCCAGGGACAGTGTGGGTAGACAGGTTTGGGTAAGACGCCCTCGACAGAACTCCACCCCAAGGTGGCCTGGAGCTGAGTTCCGGGTTTGTTCCATGTCTGGGTGCTGGCTCCCTAAGGCTGCGTTCCCTAGTCAGCATTGTAGACAGGAGCGAACCAGGATGTGGAGTGGGTGGAAGGTGGAGAGGGGGACACGTGGCTCTGTCAGGAAATGAAGGCTGCCATCTTGTCCTCACCCTCGCCCCCTGCCTCCCCACCCCCTCGAAGTTGCCAGGCTTTGCTCCAGCCAGCAGGACAGAGATCTCCTGAGAGAAGGCCACTTGGGGGGACAGCAGCTCCCTCCCTGCTCCATATCTGCCTGCTACTGTCCGTCAGCCTGACAGGAGATAAGCCTGGAGCTGTCTGGGCCTGAGCCCAGAGGGAGAACATAATTAAAAAGCCACTGCTGGCCTGGCAGGGTGCCAGGGTGTCGGGGGAGCACCTGAGGATATCAGCTGGGGACATGGAGAGGACCCAGGGGGAAACAGTCCCTTCTTTGAGAAAGAGCAGAGTAATCAGCACTCATTGAACAGCCTTGCAAATAAAGGGCAGCAGGCTACCAGCCCAAGGAAGATTTGCCTGGCACCTACCCCCAGACAGGAAAACCCAGAGGGAATGTGACCTCACACTTGTATTCCACACCCTTCATTTGACTTTGCTTTCCATTCCCACCCCACTTCTCCAAGGCATGTGATTAGTTGGGCAGGGGGTCTCGGGAGGCCCAAGATCGTTGAGACATGGTCCTGAGAAGTGCTACGGAGGCCTTCATGCTTCGAAGATGAAAGCCATGCATTCTCTCATTCACTCCATCAGCACAAAGGGGGTTCTGAGGCCAAAGTCGAATCAATGCAAAGTCCAAGTCCATCTGGGCCATGCCAACCTCTGTAGTGCCTACACTCTAGCAGGAAGCGGAGAGTAACAGACCTCGCTCAGGAACAGAACACAGCACAGCAAACGGATAGAAATACTCGGGGAGAGAAACACGGCTCTGTGCAGGGATGGCAGAGGATGCTAAGCACACTGGTCTGGCCTCCCTGTGGAGGGGACTTGAGTTGGCCCTGAAGGATGAGTAGGGGTTACTAGTCTAAAAATGGGCATGGGGTGGGCCTTCCAGGAGGAGTAGTGAGCACGAGGATGGAAGGAGCAGGACTCATGCGTGGAATGAAACCGCTGAGACCCACAGGGTGTGTTGGGGACTGTGGTGATGGTGGGCTGGGGAGGCCAGCGGAAGCCCGACCCCATAGGGCTCCAGGCCACCTTAAGCTTTAGCTCTCTGTCTAAAGAGCAAGGGAACCCACTGGTGGGTAGCGGAGAGTGGCGGGGGAGCAGAGACCTATCCACTTTGTGTGTCCAGTGGGTGGAAAACGGATTCAAGAGGCAAATGAGGAGCTGCAGCCCAGGTGGAGGTGGTGGTGGCCTGGCACACGGTGCTGGCGGCCACAAAGGGAAGACATGGATGGATACAAGCGCTTTTCCAGAGATGAAGCACAGGTCTTGGCGATGGATTGGTTGTGGGGGGTGTTGAGAAGGAGGTGCAGGAATGACTCCCAGGTTTTGGCCTGTACATCTGGAAGAATGTGGCTCCCCTTACTTTGGTGTCCGTTGGGGGTGGCCCTCACCTACCAGGTGTTCACTGCAGTGTGCAGGCTCAGTGAAGTCAGAGAAGGTGGGGTGTGGTGAGCTATTCCAATGCCCTCATTCTGTAGAGGCACCATCTGAGGCTCAGGGATGACTGGACTCACGAAAGACCAGGTCAGAGCCTGAGCCCCCCAACCCTACTTCCCGTGTGGTCTTGGGGAGAATTCCAGGCTGAACGTGAGGCTCCCTAGGCTCTAGCCCTGACTGTGCTCCAACCCTTTGAGTGAATCTCAGCAGGTCACATGCCTCCAGGCCTCAGTTTCTCTACTTGTGAAATGGAAAGAGAATGGCCACGTCTCCTCTTCTCAGGGAAGACTGGTAGTTATTATGTAGTCCTTAACTGGGAAGCTCTTGGGGAAAATGAAAAAAATGATGCTCTGACTGCTTGGGGGTGTCTGAAATGGGAAAACTAGGTTGTGGGGACCTTGGGGAGCCTCTCCCCACCTCCTGCCCTTCCTGTGTCTCGCAGGTTCTGAAGGCGGAGTAGCCAGCGGGATGCCCGGCTTGCTGAATTGGATCACCGGGGCAGCCCTGCCCCTCACGGCATCTGATGTTACCTCCTGCGTCAGTGGTTATGCCCTGGGCCTAACTGCCTCCCTCACCTATGGGAACCTGGAAGCCCAGCCCTTCCAGGGTAAGGACACCTGCTGAGGCCTCCCCAGGGCCACCCCCTCCTCCACATTGAACCCTTGTCCTTGCTGACTGACCTTGGGCAAAGTCATGCCACCCCTCTGAGTCTGTTTCCTCATCTGTAAAATGGGAAGACCATTTCTGCTCTGCAGGCCTCAAAGCTAATAGCAAGGAGGGTCAGGATTGGAGCTGAGGAGGTTTGGGTTCAGCCCCAGCCAACTGTCCCTGCACTTTTCTTTTTCTCTGAGACAGGATCGCACTCTGTTACCCAGGCTTGAATGCAGTCGTATGATCACGGCTCACTGCAGCCTCCACCTCCCAGGCCCAGGAGATCTTCCCACCTCAGCCTCCCAAGTATCTGGGACTACAGCCATGTACCACCACACCCAACTAATTTTTGCATGATGGGGTTTCGCCATGTCACCCAGTCTGGTCTTGAACTCCTGAGCTCAAGCAATCCACCCACCTCGGCCTCCCAAAGTGCTGGATTACAGGCATGAGCCACGGTGCCGGACTGTCCCCATACTTTTACAATCCCAAGGCACACTGTCCACTGGTCAGTCCCACACTTTCTCCAGAGAGCCTCACAAGAGGGGAGGCGTCAAGACTCAGTCGAAGCCAGGAGCCCCCACTCCGAGCTATGGCTCTTGCTCCTATGACCCTGGGGAGGCTGCCGCCCCTCAGAATCAGGACGCTCCTCTCTGCTGTCCAGATGCCCAGGCGGTGGCAGAGCAGATGAGGTAATACAGAAGGCAGGACGTTGTGGACTGAGAAACCGTCTGTGAATACGCACCACAGTTGGGGTGTGGAGGCACACTGGCCTGTCAGAGTCATTTGTAAATCAAACTCCTTCCACTTCAGGAGGGGAGTTGTGGGAAAGCTCACTAGGCAGGCACTGGCCAGGATTCCCTTCTCATCTGCAATGATGGGGCCTCCTAACCACCAGACTTTATGTCTGTGGTCACCAACCTGAGGTTCTGAAACCCCTGCAGGGCTGCCCTGGGGACCAACACTACCCCAAGGGAACTGTTCTTCCCTTAGAAATCTCCTGGGCAGGGCAGGTGGCCTTGTTCCTGTGTCCAAGGAAACCCAGAGAGGGTGACTTAAACTAGGATCCACCTGCAGGCTCGGGGGTTAAATAACCAAATAACTTCGAACAGCCTTTTGGCTTTTCACATGTAGAAGGAACGAGTCCCCCATTTTACAGATGAGGAAACTGAGGCCCAGAGGAAGCAGAGGTCAAGGTCTGTGGGAGGCTCACTCTGGACCCAGCATTGTGCTGTTTTGATGTTAAGAGGTAGACAAAATGGGACCTTGACGCTGTACATTACATGTGATTCCAGCGGCCAGCATTACTCAGAAGCTGCTTAGAACTGCAGGATTTCTGGCCCCACCCCCAGAGCTACTGAATACTAATCTACTTTTTGACAAAACGCCCAGGTCATTCATGAGCTTCTAAAGTTTGAGAAGCACTAAGATATAAAAACGTGTGGCACAGCCGGGCACAGTGGCTCACGCCTGTAATCCCAGCACTTTGGGAGGCCGAGGTGGGTGGATCATGAGGTAAGGAGTTCAAGACCAGCCTGGCCAAGATGGTAAAACCTCACCTCTACTAACAATAGGAAAATTAGCTGGGCACGGTGGCAGGCACCTGTAATACTCAGGAGGCTGAATTGTTTGCATACAGGTAGCAGAGGTTGCATTGAGCCAAGATTGCACCACTGCACTCCAGCCTGGGCGATAGAGTGAGACTCTGTCTCAAACAAAAAAAAAAGTGTGGCACGTGGGCTTAATAAATGATGCCTATTCAATTCTCACAATGACCCTGTGAGTAGGCTTCATTATCCCCATCTTACAGATTATGCTAGGGGGCCTAGAGAAGCTAAGTATCTTATCCAGGGTTACCTGGCTAGAAAACATGACGGGACCTGGATTAGAACCGTAGCCTTCCTTCAAAACCCCAACCTTCCATGCCACAGCTGGCAAACTGTGGCCCATGGACAAAACTGACCACACAGATGTACTTTATGAGGCCCACACAACAAGTCCCATAAAAACCCATGTTTTCACTCTCTTGGAAAATCAGAAGTTCTGACCACATCAGGCTCACATACCTGCAAAGTAAGAGCTGGCCCTGCCGCCGCGCTTACCCGCCTGGTCTCGGAGCTGGAAGGTCCCAGGCTGACTCTCTGCCCAGGCCTCCCAGCGTCTGCTAAGTGGCAGAGGGCACCACCCGCCAGGCTGGCCAAGGGTTCAGGTTCCTTCCAGGTGAGGGGTGTACAGGGTGGGCCTGGGGCACCCCGCCATGCTGGGCCCTGCTCTGGCAGGCCTCTTCGTGTACCCCCTGGATGAGGGCACCACAGTCATCGGCTTTGAGGCAGTCATCGCAGACCGCGTTGTGACGGTACAGATCAAGGACAAAGCCAAGCTGGAGAGCAGCCACTTCGATGCCTCCCATGCTCGATCCCCAACAGTCACAGGTAAGGAGGCCGGAAGGGCTGCAGCGGGACCTGGGTTTAGCCAGCCAGAGGCTGCCTGGGCTGGAGCCTCAGGCACAAGGACAGCAAGGACAGCAAGGGCATATGAGGGAGAAAGAGCACTGAACTAGTCAGGAATCCTAGACGAAGTCCTGTGCCACCTTGGGCCAGTAATTAACTTCTCTGAACCTCAGCTTCACGGCCTGTTAAGGCAGAGATAATTGACTTCCTGTTGTCACCTCGAAAGTGTGAGGATCAAAGGAAGGGAGGCAACAAAAGGATTTTAAAGATCTCTCTCGAGAACAGAATAACATCTTTTAAGCTCAGAGGCTGTGGGGTGAGTCACACCAGGATTTGACTCCCTTTCCTGTTGCTCACAAATGGTGTGAGCTTAGAGAAAAAATATACCTCCTCTGTAAAGTGGAATAAATAACGATCACCCAGTGCTCAATCAGGACAATGCATGCAGAGTACTCACATCACAGTAAATACTCAAAGCATGGCTAATAAGGCCGGCTATTGAGGAAACTGAGGCTCAGAGCGGGAGAGCCACGGGCTCAAGGCCAGTAAAAGGCAGCTCTTAGTGCCTTTTAGGCAGCAGGTCGCACAGCACGTTAGTGGCCGAGCCAGGGCTAGAACGCAGACCAGGTGTCATACGACGTAAAGAGATTCTTACTATTGGATCTGCGATTGAGGTGAAGTTTGTTCACCTGGTTATTAAAGTGTTTAATGAGCACTCATCATGTGTAAGGTGCAAAGTTGTCCTTGGGTTGTGATGATTTATTGCTGTCTGAAAGACTAGTTAGGATCTGTCTAGGAGTAACCATGATAGGAGCAGGAGGTGGAAAGTGGCTGTGTCAAAAGAGGTTGTGATGACGTCAGAGGAAAAGGCCAGCCCAGATCAGGGACCAGGGAGGTGTTCATGGAGGGCTTGAGTGGGTGGGCAGGCGGGCTAAGTACGGATGATGGAATGGGTGTCTTGGATAAAAGGAAAGAGCATGAACAAATGTATGGATCCCCGAGGTGGGGGATGCTTCGATTTGGTTCTCGGGGTGGGAAGTAAAGTTTGTAGGTTGGAAATGTGACCCTCTGTTGGGGTTTTGTGAGTCCAGGTTTTCCACTTCCAGCAGGATAGAGTGGAAAGTTCACAGGCCTAGAGTCAGACACACAGGGTTCATATCCTGGTTCAACGAATTACTCATTCACAAGTCACACCCTCAAGCTGAGCCTTGGTTTTCCCATCAGCAAAATGGGGCCACTCACACCTACCACAACAGCAATCTTAGAGGGGATCAGAGATGATATATGTACAGCCCCTGACGCCAGCCTGGCACTTAGGGAACATTCTGCAAGAGAGGGTTTCCATCGCCCCTCATTCCTGCACACCGAGAAAGGTGACCTTGGACGAGGATTTGGAGCGGATCCTGTTCGTGGTCAACCTGGGGACCATTGCCCCCATGGAGAACGTCACCGTCTTCATCAGCACCTCCTCGGAGCTCCCGACGCTGCCCAGCGGGGCTGTGAGGGTCCTTCTGCCTGCTGTCTGTGCCCCCACTGTGCCCCAGTTCTGCACCAAGAGCACTGGCACCACCGACCAACAGGCACACGGGTAAGGAAGCCCTTCCCAGACCAATCAGAGTCCCAGATGGGCAGCAGAGAGCATGTCAGGTGACATCAGTAGGGGGCGGAGTGGGGGAGACAGGGAGGAGATGGGGAGGGTCTGCTGTACAGTGCTACCCTCTCAGCCATTTACTTCTCCCTGCTCACTTTTAGAGCACTTAAAAGTATCCCTGAAATGCCTGTGTAATGGTACTGGCCGGAAGTGATGAAATGTGCAGCTTGGAATCAGCATTTACAAGCTGTCCAAATTTCAAAACTTACTCAAGAGGTGCTTTCTGAGCACCTACGATATGCTAGACACTGGGCTGGTTGTGAGGGATACAGAAGGAAAAAAAATCAACATGTTTCCTGACATTTTGGAACTTGGGGGAAGATCATAACTAATTGTGTGACTGTTTATGTACAGAACGCATCATTGACTGAAAAGTACAAGGAAGAGAAGTTCATTGAGCTAAGAGAATAAAACAGGGATCCAACCTGGGGGCCCAGGGGCTGGGCCAGGCTTCTCCAAGGAGAGATGTTTCAGCTGGGAACTGAATGATGAGGAGGATGTTGGCACAGAGAGGAGTGTTCCTGTGGGTGACAGGAGCAGGGACAAAGGCCCCGGAGTAGCAAGGACAGGGCTCCAGAGAGGAACAGAAGCACAGGTGGCACACAATGAGACTGCAGAGGCATTGGACTCCCTTCGGCTCTTGCTAAGACCGGGTTTCTCCCAAAAGTAACAAGGAGCCATTATCAGGGTTTTCAGCAGGATGAGGAGGGGAACATGATTAGCCCAGTACTTGGACAGTTTCTCTGTCCTCCCCTGGTGGTATAGGAGGGAAAAGGAGGTGGGTCACAGTCTAAAGCACTTACAGCTGAGATCATTTTCTATAAAAGTAAGTGCTATAGGGGACGGAAGGGGACAGAGTGGACAAATGTTATTTTAGCTCCAATGAAGAAGGATTTGTAGCCTGACCTGAATAAAGAGGGCAAGCCACGGACATATTCGAGAGGGAATATTTTGCTCAGGGAGAGTCGCAAGTGCAAAGACCCTGGGGCAGCAGCGGGCGCCATGTATCAAGGCAGCAGCAGAAAGGCTAGTGTGGCTATAGCAGAGTGAGAGAGGAAAGGAGAGAGATCAGACGGGTAGTGAGGAGTGGGATCATGCAGGGCCTTGGAGGATGACACCTGGCACAACAGAGAAGCTGGTGGCATAAGCCAGTCTCACACCAAAGAGCTCTGGCCTGTGTGTTGTCTTTGTAAGTGTTGCTAATGAAGATGCACCTTGTGCATTTGAGAGGCAAGGCCTAGCTAGGACATTCGGGACCTCAGTGGATCAGGAGACAAGAGGCTCAGGAAGTCCTGGTGCCACTATACTTCTTCCTGCCCATTCCAGCATGCAGAGTTAAGAGTGACACTCTTGGAAAAATCCTGCATCAAACCCCTGTGAACCTCAAAGGAACTCAGTTAGAGTGACATAGACAAAATTCAAAACACAGATGATACCAAGTGTTCGTGAGGAGAGAGGGTGATGCTCGTTCACTGCTAATGGAAGTAGGAACGGGACAGCCACCCTGGAAAGCAATCTGGCAATCCTTAGCGTCCTTTCACCCAGGGATCATGGAGAAATTCTTTCACAAGTCCAAAGGGAACATGGATAGGGATATTCATGGTCTCACGGGAACATGGATAGTGATATTCATGGTGGCATTATATGTGGATTCAGGAAGGTGGAGCTGGGAACAACAAATAGAATGTAATGGAGGTCTCCAAGTGACATCAAGTTAGCAGCGAAGACTTGGGTTTGCAACCACCTGGGCAGAGTTTTAAAATATAACATTGTGCCAAAAAAATAAGAGCTTGAATGAGATTCATAATATAAGGCAATCTCATCAGCTGAAAGCACGATCACCCAAATGCTGCCGTGTATTTTACAAGGATGTGTGCATATGGAAGGACATAGATCAAAGACCTCAGGGGGTGTGCCTGTGGAGGGGAGGGGAACAGAGCAGAATGGGATGGGCTGGAGATCACAAAGAAAGAGGGCCCGAAATGTGAGCATTCAGCAGGTGACAGTCACTCGGCTAAGCAGTTGCTCCTGGAGTCCTCAAAGCAACTGCAAAGTATTGTCCCCATTTAAAGGATGGGAAAACAAACACTTAGGGGAGAAATGACTTGCAAGGGTTTGCAGCTCACAGAGACAGAGCAGAGATTCCAGACGCAGTGTGACACAGTACAAACTGTTTCATCACAGAGCTGGACAGACCTAGGCTAGGAGGTTTGGGCCGGGACTCTGCCAAGTCTTAATTGTGGGAACTCAGGCCAGTCATCTCGCCTCACTGAGCTGCAGTTTCCCCACATGGAAAGTGGAGACCCTGACATCTTCCTCCCAGAGCTGCGGTCAGAACGATGTGCGCTACCCCTCAGGAGCACCATGCCCAGCTCTTGGCCCAGCAAGGGTGCTCCTTGGAGGTGGCTGTGCCTTATTTCAGAATCCAGGCTCTCCCTGGGGTCAGGCTGAGTGGGAGAGTGCAGGTCTGGGGCCCTTGGTGGGCTGGGCTGCCTGGGACTCATCGTCCTCTCCTTGTCTTCCCATGCTGGGCCCCTGTCTCCGCCCCGGCGGGTCTCCTTTCCTTCTCCTGGCCCTTTTCCAGCAAAGACAGGCACTGCTTCGGTGCCTGGGCCCCGGGCTCCTGGAATAAATTGTGCCTGGCGACTCTCCTAAACACCGATGTGTCCAACCCTATGGAGTATGAGTTCAACTTCCAGCTGGAGATCCGCGGGCCATGTCTGCTCGCAGGTGAGAGGGAGCTGTCCAGACGGGGTGGGAGGGCTGCAGGCCAAAAGCCAAAAGCTGCCAGGAATGGGATGGGGATGGGCAGGGAAGCCAACTGGCCCAGACGGCAGACCAGCTGAAGCACACAAAGCCTGTGGACCTCCATTTCCCATGGTCCCAACAAGCAGCCCGAAGGTGAGTCCCTTCCCAGGACGGATTTCAAGGCCACCGACTTCCACCCCAATGGCTTCCTTGGGAAAATGTCCACAGGGAATGGTGGCCCTTGGTCCTCTCCTAGAGGCCACAGCTGTAAGGCTACTTCCTGGTTCTCACCTTGTCTGCATGTCAGAAGCACCCAGAGACATCCTGCAGCCTAGATCCCACCCTCAGAGATTCTGGGGTGTGTTCCAGGCATTGAAACATTTAAAAGCTCCCCAGGAAGTTCTAATGCATAAGTAGGTTGAGAACCATTGCTATGAGGTTCTCCCCCAGCCACGCAGAGCTTTCAAAGGACACTAGGATGTGGTTTCTTGTCAGTGCATGCTTTCCTAGAGCAATGCTGCATTCCAGTGCGAGGTGCATTTATGGAGCGCCCATCAAAACAATGCACTCCAACGGAGCGCGGGGCACCATCTGCTTGGCAGCATGCTGGGGGCGTGCATGCCCTATAAGGACCCCCACTACACCCTCAGTTCAGAGCAGGAAGAGCCATCAGACACTATCTAAGCCTGCATTTTACAGGTGGGGAAATTGAGGCAGCCTGGCCATGTTCACACTGCAGGTCAAGAACCCCTAATGGGGCTGGCATGTCACTCATCTCTGGCCTGGGTCTTGGTGTGCTCCAGTCAACTTCTCTCTCTCCTGACCTCATGAGCCTATATCCCCCTTGCCTTTTTATGCCACTCAGGGGTGGAGAGTCCCACACACGAGATTCGTGCTGACGCCGCCCCATCTGCCCGCTCTGCCAAGAGCATCATCATCACCTTGGCCAACAAGCACACCTTTGACCGGCCCGTGGAGATCCTCATCCACCCAAGTGGTACGGTGCCCTGCAACGGGCCCCTGGGCTGCCTGTGGGAGGGAGGAAGAGGTGCTGATCCTGTGGGGACAGAACACATGGCCCCCTGTCCAGCAGCTAGCTAGCCAGGGAGATGGTCAGGGGTGGGTGTGGCCAAGGAGAGAAGGCCCACTACGTGCCTCCCAGGAAAGTTGGCTCTAGCTGGCAGGATCGAGTATCTCCTGCCCTGATTCAAGCTCCAGAGGGCAGCGTCTCATCCCCCCATCAGGGCACTTCACCCCCAGCCCAGCTGAGCAGAGAATCTTTGAAACCCAAAGCTCAGTGAGACCCTGGAAATTCTGTACCCTCAAGGAGAAATTCTTGTCTGTTCAAGAATTCACAGAATGTCAGGACCTAAGCACATTAGAGAGTCATTTTACCCCATCCCACTACCATTTCACAGATGGCTTCACTGAGGCCCAGAGAGGGGCAGTGGGTCACCCACAGCCACTAGGTTCCCCTGCCTCCCAGCTAAGGTGTCTTCCCAAGCCCTACACCGCTTCAGGCAGCCAGGGTTTCCACCCCCTTCCAACTAGGAATCCCACCCCTGTGAGAATCTTGCACCTAAACCAAAGCCCCCAGCATCCTTCTCCTATGATACCTGGCCAAATGCTGAGAGTCGATCTCATCTCTACAGAGCCCCATATGCCCCATGTCCTGATAGAGAAAGGGGACATGACGCTGGGAGAGTTTGACCAGCACTTGAAGGGAAGAACAGATTTCATTAAAGGGATGAAGAAGGACAGCAGTGCAGAGCGGAAGGTGAGGGCAACTGAGGCGGGGAGAGGATGGTGGCAGAGTTGGGGTGGCACTGAGGCCTGGTCTCCACTGAACTAGTGAGGTGGGGCCTGCTCGAGGTCACCCAGAAAGCTGGAGGTGGACACCAGGCAAGAAGCATTTCCTGGCCAGGCTCGGTGGCTCACGCCTGTAATCCCAGCACTTTGGAAGGCCAAGGCGGTGGATCATGAGGTCAGGAGTTCAAGACCAGCCTGGCCAATATGGCAAAACCCTGTCTCTACTAAAAATACAAAACTTAGCTGGGCATGGTGGCGTGCACCTGTAATCCCAGCTACTCAGGAGGCTGAGGCAGGAGAATCGCTTGAACCTGGGAGGCAGAGGTTGTGGTGAGCTAAGATCGCGCCACTGCACTCTAGCCTGGGTGACAGAGCAAGACCTTGTCTCAAAAAAAAAAAAGTATTTCCTTCCGCGGAGCGTGGGGCACTGCAGGGCCCTTTCAGATGCCCCATCATCCTGGCTCTGTTCCTGCCTCTTGCAGGTCACCTTTTCCCAGGACCTCACAGGTGCCTAAGCCATGCAGGTAATATGGTAGCAGAAATGACCTTGGCCTCCTCCAGGCCTCTGCACTTCCAGGGACGTCCGGGACCCTTCAGCTCCTTGCCTTCTGGGCCTCCCTTTCCTACCAGCTGAGTAGCCTCTTGCTCTTCCTCCCTCTGGGGCCCTTGCTTGCTATGACATAAAGGACAAAGACAGAGTGGGGAAGGCCTGAGACAGATCCTTCCCTTCTGCTGTCCCCCACCCCATGAAGCTATAGGACAAGGGGGCCTGGCCAGGGGGCGGGGATGGGAAAGGGAACGTTGGAGGCTGAGCACCAGCCACAGGTCACACCCAGCGCACTGCCTCCCGCTCATGGTCCTGCACACTGAGCTGGGTCCTGACTGCCAAGAGAGGTTTCAGAATGATGGCTCACCTCTCTGCATTAGCCCCACTTTTAGATCAGAAAACTGAGATCTAGCACCCAAAGATCACCAGTGAGCTGGAGAAAGGGAAAGACGCTTATCTCAGAAGTCAGAACTGGTGACCACGAGGCTAAGGGATGAGACTGGATTCTGTGGGGGCAGTTGAGCTGGGTTTCACGCCACCAGCCGTGCTCTGCTCGCTCGCCTAGCTGGCACAGGGCAGTGGCAAGGTGGGAAAGTGGACAGAGACCCTGCTGGAAGCACCTGCTCTCCCAGAGGTGCCCCTCAGCCGGATGAGTCAGTTGGGAGAAGAAGCTGGAGGCAGGTTCTCAGAGTAGGGGACAGCAATGCCAGAGGTCCCACCATGCTCAGAACTGCCACCCAGTGGACCTCCCAGGCCTGGGGCTGGCTGCCCTCCCTGCCAAGCCTTAAATCAATTAGCTTAGGGATTGCTGACGCAAATGATTTTTCATTTGCCACCTTGGGTTGGTTATGCAAATAGCCTGTATTCTCGCAAACTCCAGGGATGACAGCGATCAACCCGCAGCTGCTAGGAAGTGAT
>PVKP010022955.1:0-22819 GCA_004027715.1 Plecturocebus donacophilus | reverse complement strand
GGCTTCACGTGGGAGAGAGAGAGATCCCTTGGCAGGGACAAGAGTGGGTTGGGGGTATCCACAGGGTGAACATCAATCAAAAAGAGTGGGTGGGACAAGCTGTCAGAAACCCTGGCTTAGCAAGGAGAGGGCAAATCACAGAAAGACACACCACGCCCGAGAGGCAGACGCCAAGAGAAACAGGCTGAAAAAAAAACCAGAAAGATGCACACACAGGTCAGTGGCAGACAGAAAGGCCCACACAGATTCATTCCCTCACTTATTCATTCAACAAATAAATCTTAGGGGACAACACTGAGAATGACACAGTCGTTAACTTCACGGAGCTCATATTCAGGAGAATTGCTAGAACCCAGGAGGCGGAAATTGCGGTGAGCCAAGATCACACCACTGCACTCCAGCCTGGGCGGCAGCACAAAACTCCATCTCTAAAATACTTAATTAATTCATTAATTTGTTTAAAACCACCAAGATGCTGCCCTTCCTTTCATCTTTACCGATCCATCTCTCGACCAGGCCCTGTGTTAAATTCCGGAGATGTAAAAGAGGCTAAGGGATGGAAGGACTGAGAGAAAAACGCAAATCAGTGAGCCAGATCTGTTTGGAGAGGGATGGTATCATCATGAGTGGGAGGTGCTGGGTGTGCTTCAGCCGGGCATCAGCAAAAGCCTGTCTGAGGATAGGACCTGGCCGATGGCGAAGAGCCCACTGTGGGAGGAATGGGTGGAGAGGGCACAAGGCGGGGAAGCAGGAAGCAGAACAGTGGTGACCTGTTTGGAAAACAGGAAGAAGGCCGGTGTGGCTGAAATGTAGGGAGCAGAGTGGGCAGAGAGGAGGTGGCCAGGCAGGCAGGGGTCAGGCCACAGGGGGCTTCCTAAACCATGGTTCAGAGTGTTCAGGGAGGGCACTGCCTGAGCAAGAGAATGACAAGAACAGTTGCTCTGCAGAATGGACCCCGGGGAGATAAAAGTGAGACAAAGAGCAGGAAGAGGCTATTGCAAAGGTCCAGAGAGTGACGGTCCTCTCCTGAACTTGGGTGGTAGCAGTGAAGACAGAGAGACGTGGACGGGTTCGGGCTGAGTCTTAGCAGCGAGACTGGCAAGGCTTTGCTCAGGATGGAATGTGTGGAGTGAGGAAAAGAGGGGAACCGAGGACAACTGTTTGGAGTTTGGTTTGAACAACTGGGTGGGTGGTGATGTCATCTATTGAGTTGGGGAAGGAACCCAAATAGACAGAAACTGAGAAACAGACGCAGAGACACGTATACACAGAGACAGCCAGATAAGGGGACAGAGAGAGAATGTTGGAGTGGAGAGTGAAAGCAGCGGGAGAACAAAGGAAATTCTTTGTGGAGGGGATTAGGAGAAGCAAAGGGGAGGGCCGTGGCCTCAGGGCCAGCTAGGAGGCCACATAAAAAGATAAACAGCCAGGTTAGGCGAGGTGGCTCATGCCTGTAATCCCAGCACTTTGGGAGGCCGAAGCAGGTGGATTGCCTCAGCTCAGGAGTACGAGACCAGGGCAACACGGTGAAATCCCATCTCTACTAAAATACAAAAAGTTAGCCAGGCATGGTGGCGTGCACCTGTAGTCCCGGCTACTTAGGAGGCTGAGGCAGGAGGAATGCTAGAACCCAGGAGGCGGAGGTTGCAGTGAGCCGAGATCACACCACTGCACTCCAGCCTGGGCGGCAGAGCAAGACACCGTCTCTAAAATAATTAATTAATTAATTAAGTTTTTAAAAACCAGCGAGGTACTGTCCTTCCTTTAATCTTCACCAATCCATCTCTGGACCAGGCCCTCTGTTAAATTCCGGAGATGTAAAAGAGGCTAAGGGATGACCTGCCTTCAAGTATAATAGTAAACAATTTGGTGGGAGGCAGAGATCAGAGCAAACACTGTATTCAGTACGGGAAGTGCGTGGGCCTCCACAACAGAGCAGCGGCGGTGACAATGATGGCTGCTGTTTAGAGACAAGTGCTCTCTGCCAGGCAGCCGGCTTCACAAGTGCCCTGAACCCGTGCAGCAACTCAGTGAGGTGTGTCTTCTTGTCCTCATTTCATGGATGAGAAAACTAAGTAATTAAGTCCACCTGGAAACTGGGGAAGGCTTTCCAAACAGGCAGAATTGGAAGAGTGAGTAGGAATTTAACAATGGGAGAGAATCGGTAAATCAGGGAAACCCAGGTCACAGCCAAGATGAACCAGAGAGTAATTTACACACCGAGTGGAAACACAGGAGACCATTATTCAACCAAGGGGCTTCCTGCGTCTGTGCTGACTTGTTTCATCCTCACAACCACCCTGAGAAGTGGACATTATTTGCCCCATTTTGCAAATGAGTCAATAGACCCAGAGGAGGGACTCGCCCCCATATCACACAGTTGGATGGTGACAGAGCTGGGATTCAAACCCAGGTCTTTCTGCCTGCAAAGTCAATGCTGCTGTTGCAACCTGTGAAGGTTTAACAAACAAAGGAGCTGAGCACAGTCAGCCCGGAAGTCTTCCATGCAGATGCTGAGCCGGATGTGGATGCATGGTAAGTGATGGGGACCAGCGTGAGTCCCCAGGAGCACCTCTTGGCCCCCTGATTGCCCAATCAGAGTGTTCCTTTCTCCTCCAGACAGAAATCATTCGAAAACGCCTCCACAAAGACATTCCCCACCACTCCGTCATCATGCTCAACTTCTGTCCTGATCTCCAATCAGTCCAGCCGAGCTTGAGAAAGGCCCATGGGGAGTTCATCTTCCTCATTGACAGGAGCAGCAGCATGAGTGGGATCAGTGTGCACCGCGTCAAGGTACCTGCTGAGAGGACCCCTCCCCAGGGCCCAGGGCTCCAGGGTAAATCAGCTGTGTGCCCCTAACCCAGCTTCCTCAGCACTGTCTGTTCCAAGAAACAACTTGTAAAAATCAGTTTAAACAGAGACACCCAAACTCCATTTGCTTCCCCCAAAAAAACATGCAGCAGTGTGAGTAGAGGCAGAGCTGGCATCCATTTATAAGGGATGAAGTCATCCATAGCTGTCCTTTGCATTCCACAAACTTGAGCTAAAACACCCCAGTAGGTACTGAGTGGAGCAGGGTACAGAGAAGAGAGGAAGGGAAGTAACATTTGCTGAGGGTCTCCTGTGTGTTGGATACGGTACTAGCCACTTAATGCACAGCTTGGTATCTCTTCCAGACAATAATCCTATGAGTTTGATCCTATTTTTAGCATCTTCCAATTAGGAAAACTGATCTTGAGCGTTTCAGTCACCTGCTCAAGGTCACATAGCCCGTGTGGTCTAAGATTAAACCCATGTCTACCTGACTGTTCCCACCACCTGACATCAGAGCTTCAGGGGACATAGCCCCTGCCATCAAGAAATGTGTAGAGTTCAGTAGAAAAGATTGGTTTCTCTTTTTTTTAAATGCCTGTTAGGTGCCAAGCCTTGCCCTTAGCCATCTGGAAAAACAGGAGAATGTAAACACAGTGCCTGTCCTCAAGGAGCTGACAGTCAAGTGAGGAGCACAGGCCTGAGAGCCAATCAGAATGCGTGGGAGCTTGGTCTCCCTGCTAAGGAGAGCTCCTCAGGAGTGTGGAAGGAACAGTGATAGAACCCTACCCCCCACAGTCCAGATGAATTTCAGCTGCCCCCCGCCCCACCCCCAGGAGATTATTCATCTCAGTTACCCTAGAGTGGCATTATCCAACATCCCTTGTATTTTTGGTTGGGCAGATGTCTCTCTCTCTGGAGTTAGGAACTCATTTAGGACAAGGGTCATCTATCCTCTCACCTCTCTCTTTCCACAGGGCCTAGCTCTGTGTTTATGCATAAAAAGCCTTCCATCTCTTTACTGACCCAGGTAAAGGATAACTGAGTTCAGGAGAACAAGGAAGGAGGGACAAGAACAGAGTGGAGCTCTGTCGTCACCTGAAATTTCATCTTTCCCAGACCAAACTGTTGTTTCTAGGACAACAAGCTCAGCAAGGGGAGGAGGGTTGGTGAGATCTGGGAGGCCAGCTATCTCTGCCGGCCTGCTACAATTGTCCTAAGTATGACAGAGAAGTCATACACGGGACCCAAGTTCCTGTTTGAGGCCTCATGACACAGGGGGCAGAGCTGATTGCACCTCCTTCCCCAGACTGCCCACCATCAAAGGCAAACATTGGCATGGGAAGCTGTCCTCGGTGCTGGAGTGCTGCAGCCCCCTCCAGGCCTCTGTGGCCATCTGTATCCCATTCCGCAGCTCCATCAGTTCATAAGATGTCTCAGTTACCCTGGAGAATCACAGAAGCATAAACCTAAAACGTGGCTTAGGGAGCATTTAGTCCATTTTCCCTCCATTTTCCAGGTAACTAAAGAGTCCCCAAGAGGCTAAGTGCTTTTCCCAGTACCACAGGGCTAGTGAGAGGGCCTGGGCCTTCTATATCTTGCTTCAGAGCTCATTTTCCTTACATTGCTTATGGAGAATGATGCATACTCTTCCACTAAAAATTCTCTTCTCTGATGATGTCACTTCTGCTACATGGCATCGTGCCAAGAGCAACACCTGGGTTCCAGGATCAGTTCTGTCACTGATTTGCTCTGTGGCTGTGGACGAGTCGATTCTCAACTCTGGGCTTCATTTATCCGTTCTGTAAAGTGAGAAGGAAGGATCAATTCAGGCGGAGTGAACATATGTCACATGTCCCTCCACTCCCCTCTCCCAAGCCCAGGTAGACGTCAATAATTGATCATGACTTTTTTTTCTGCTGAGCCTAGACTCAGTCTATATTCTTCACACCTCAGTGTTCCAAGTGGTTACTACCAGTAATGGAATTGGTTCCTAAACGGAAATCCACTTCCTGGGCTGAAGGCCTATCCAATCTTTGTATTCCAGAATTCTCTGACAATGACTTTCTCTGGCTCTCCTTTTAATTGTCTTTCTTCTTGGAATCTCTCCTGCCCTTCTCCAGTTCAGCTTACTGAGCTCAAGGTCATTCCTTCACAAATGGCTTTGCACTGGTGCCATCCATCCTGCTAAACATGATCCTTTCAGAGAAAGGCAGAGAAATCACTCAGGCTACACATCCCTTTCTCCACTGACAACGAGGGCACTGGAAGTTTGCTCAGGTCATTAATTGTGACCCATGGGTTGAAGTTTTAGGAAAATCTAGGTTCAGGGAGGAGGGAGAAAATAGAAATCCAAACAGCCTGTGCCAATGGGGAAAGTCCAGCCAATTTAATCTCCTGCAGCTGGTCTCATTCTTCAGCTGCCACTTGCTGCCAAAAACATGGCTTTAAAAATTCTAATAGGTGTGAGCAGAGATGATCTGTATGGATCAGCAGAATCTCCTCCTAGCAGGAAGATGCATTCGTGACTAATGAAAAAATAAGCAGACATTGACTTCTTTTTTAGAGAAACCAAATGTATTGATGCAAGCAATGAAGAGAGAGAGAATGTTAATGTTGAATGTTAATGTTTGGGGAGGGGGATGGGATTGGGGTGTGAATATGTGGAGCCTGGAAATCTATGTAGTGTAAAAGTTGCCAGAATCCACTTGCAGCTGTTTCCTTCTAGATCCTGAAGGATGACAGCTTCCCTGAAGCCATGCTGCGATCTCCGGGGTACTATCAGTAAACAAGATGGGGAACATGGGGGCCAGGAGAACACAGACCTTCATTCCTCTGCCAAGTCAGATCCAACATGAATAAAAATCTCAGAGCTGTGTTTTTAAAGCCTCGGTCATTAGTCTTAGGTTTTGTGACCCAGTGCAATTCCTTAGCTGTCTTGAGCCTCAGTTCCCTTATCTGTAAAATAGGGTTATTAATATTAATATAGATCCCATTGGGTTGATAATGATAACCATTTTCTGAATATTTACTATGCACCAGGCTGAGGCTCAGAGGAGTGACATAACTTAGAACATTTGGTACAGAGTAATAGCTTGATATTTATCATTATTGCATTGTATTATAACCATCATCACCAACATGATCATCATCAATTTGGCTTCTATCATCACCTCCACCTCCCTCGTTGTACTATGTTTTTTTAAATCTACCTTTATCATGTTCTCCTGGTGGTGCATAGTTACATGGGTTATGTTTAGTCTTCATAGATTTTGGAGGGAAAGTGAGATGGCTTTGAGTCCTGACTCCATCATTTACCCTCTGGATGCTCACCAACGCATTACTTCACCTCTCTGTGCCTCAATCTTCTCTTCTATAAAATGGGGATAGTAGCATACCTGCCTTGAGGGTTATGGTGAAGATCAGTGAGGTGATGCATGTAAAGTACATCCTACGTACGAGACAAATATGAGCTAAAGAGACTGCCCCTGAGGATGCGTCCTTCGGTAGTGACGGTTAGGTTGAGTCTGATGCAGAAGGTCCCACAGAGGGCCAGAAGCCATTCCATCAACAGTGTGACCTGGACCGGGCTACTTTCCTCCCTTAGACATCAATTCTGCTTTGACAGCAGGGAGCGGCTCTCCCCACCTCTCAGGATCAGGAAGAAGTTAAATGGAACTGGCAATACAGTTATTATATTGTAGTATTATATAGTATTATAATCTAGTTTTGCAGAACTATTGCTTATGAAATGTTTGTCCACTTCCTCCCACTGTTCACTTCACTCCTACCCTCAAAGCTGCTTTGTCTGAGAACCACTTTCCCTTTAGAGAGGATTTATGATCATCGCTCTAATGCAGTCCAGAGGGGAGTCCTGGCAGCTCACTTTCCCCAACACGTCGCATATGTACTTGCAACAAAATCAGCTACCTAGTGAGTTAAAACCCTGTAATTGCAACTGCAAAAGGAAAATTACTCAAACAGATTGGCAAGCCATAATGGAAAGGTTTTAAGAAGTCAGATCTGCTACATGGATAAGTTTGATGATGATGATGACGGTGGTGGCGGCTTTGGTCCAGCCTCTGGTCAGTCTCAGCATATTTCTTGATGTGGGGAAAAGAAGTTGCTGGGTACAGACAGAGGAGGGTGGAGGCCCGTTTGGAGGCTGTTCCTGCACTAGGAAAGGGAATACTGGGGTGTGGTGGCTGAGTGGCAAGAGTTCCTTCTTGAATCTTGAAAACTCCTTTCGCTCCTGCCAGGATGCCATGTTGGTCGCCCTTAAGAGCCTCATGCCAGCCTGTCTCTTCAATATCATTGGATTTGGATCCACATTTAAGAGCCTTTTTCCTTCCAGCCAGACCTACAGTGAGGTAAGGAGGGGGCAAGATTGGGACCAGGAGGGTGGTGCATGGTGGGGAGAAGAGGAAAGGAAGGAAAGGGGGAAAAAAAATAGGTAAAACCCTAGGGCTGGCCTCAGAAGCTGCCTACCCACAGAGAACCCAGGTCACACCCGGGGGCAGAGAACTAAAGAGAAGCTATCTCTGTTTGGACATTTTTCTGACATCTCAGCTTTCTGACATCCCCCGCTCTTTAGAATCAAACTATTTTGGGCAAAGTATGTATGTGTACAGAGATGAGGTACAGAAAGTGGGTAGAGAGAGGACATAGACCAGGCCCGCCGCTCACTGCAGCCTCTGTTTCACAAGGAGGATGGACTCATGCAAGGTTGAAGTAAGGAAGTGGATGATACACAGTAGGGGAGTGAATAGGTGGGTGAGTGGGCATGGCAGTGGGCTAAGAATGGAACTCACAAGGCTCAAGATACAGTGTGAAACAAGAAGGCTGTGGCCCCAGCAGCATGTTCAAAATTGGAGCATCCTACCCAGATCTAAGAAGAGGAAGGGAGGGAGGGAGGAAGGAAGGAAAGGAGGGAGGAAGGAAACAAATGGGACACTTTTCAACTAAAAATAATGTTATGAGTTTTAAAAATACAAGAATAATGTATGTTGCAGGCGCCTGTAGTCTCAGCTACTCGGGAGGCTGCGGGGGGAGGGTCGCTTGAGCCTAGGAGTTTTGAGTCCAGCCTGGGCAGCACAGTGAGACATCACTTCTATGGACAACAACAAAAGAATAATAGGTATTGATCGTTTCACAATTTTTAAATGTAGACACGAAAAACAACATTTTTTAAAACTCTCCTGTGATTATGTCAGTCAGGAAAAAAGGAAGAACTGACACTGCTAAGAGCTTAGTATAAATCCTTCCAGCCCTTGTTCTATGCATTTACACACACTTTCAATAAAGATAGGATTAGGCTTTCCGTACTGTTCTGTACCTACTTTTCTAACGCAGCAGTCTATCTATCATGCATGTATTTCCATGCCAGTAAGTATTCATCTGTAACGCAATTGTAATGGCTTCCTAGTATTTCACTACACAGAGAGATGGGGACTTATTTAACAAAACTCCTGCAGTCAGGCATTAGAGTTCTTCCCATTTTATTTAGTCATCTCTGTATCGCAGATTTTGCATGCATCCTGAATTATTCCCTTAGGATTAATTCCTAGCCTGGCTGGCTCAAAGGCTACACATACATCTTAAGACTTTTGATACATACTGTTGCTGCTTTTTTTTTTTTTTTTTTTTTTTGAGACAGAGTCTCTCTCACTCTGTTGCCCAGGCTGGAGTGCAGTGGTTCAATCTTGATCTCAGCTCACTGCAAGCTTTGCCTCTTGGGTTGAAGCAATTCTCCTGCCTCAGCCTCCCAAGTAGCTAGGATTACAGGCATGCCCACCACACCTAGCTAATTTTTGTATTTTTAGTAGAGACAGGGTTTCACCATTTTGGCTAGGCTGGTCTCGATCTCCTGACCTCAAGTTATCCACCCACCTTGGCCTCCCAAACATGTTTTACTTCTAAGTCCCGTCCAAGAGTGGATGTTGAAATAGCATCCCCCTGAGCCAGGAGGAGTAAGTGAACATGTCCAGTGGGAATCTACTCTTGCTGCAAATGACATCCATCCTTGGCCAGTTGGGACCCACATAGTTGGTCCAGGAGCAAGGAAATCTGAAGCCTGAATTTGAGAAATGATTTTCTCAAAATGTCATAGGGGGCTGGGGTCAGAGTCCGTCTCTGGACTCAGATCTTAAGATTCCTAGTCCAGTGTTCTTTCCACCACACCACCGACCTCCCCCATCAGAAAAAGAAACCTCATGTATGCTAAAGAATCAAGGGTTTCATGTGCTATCTCTTCCCAGAGTGCCTCTATTTTTAAAGGGGAACCCAGAAAGGACAACAGGTTGGCATTTCAGGCATTAGTAGTGGGTGCTGTTGAGCAGGATGACACCAAATGAGTGGCTACCCATTCTTCCTGTAAGTGGGCAGGGATGAAATTGGGAGCATGGGTCAACTCTGGTGAGGTTTAAAGAAGATCTAGGGAAACAAATGCCCCTTCCCAGGGTGGCCTAGAGTCTCTGTGCCATTCGGTGACCCTGGGACTGTCTGCTTCTCTGCAGGAGAGCTTGGCCGTGGCCTGTGATAACATCCAGAGAATGAAGGCCGACATGGGGGGCACCAACATCCTTTCCCCTCTCAAGTGGATCATCAGGCAGCCAGTGCACCAAGGCCACCCTCGGCTCCTCTTTCTGATCACAGACAGCGCTGTCAACAACACGGGGAAGGTGCTGGAGCTGGTGCGAAATCACGCCTTCTCCACCAGGTTGGCCTAGGCTGTGGGTCTAGGCTCCGTGACTCCAGGCTGCCAGGGCTGGGACACCAGAGCCCAAGGGAAATGTGGAAAATGCCAGAGGGAGAGGACGGGACCCACAATTCCCATAGGGCTTTGCTTCCAAGATAGTGTGGGCTGATTTCAAGTTCACCTTTTTCCCTCTCAAGTTCAGAAAGGGTGAGCTACCCATACCTCTGCATATGACTCTTAAGAGCAGCCCAGAGAGAGTTCCCACAGCCAAGGGAGAGGCTGCTCCCACTCTGTGCTGGGTGGGACTTGATGGGCTGTCTGTGGGTAAACTGATGGGTGTGAATGTGGGTGCCCCCTCATGGCCCCTCTTCCTTCTCCCTCTCCCTCTACCTGAAGACAGGGCCAGCTCCAAGATCCCGCTGGGTCATGCTGTGTCCCTTTCCCCATCAGGAGACAAAGATGCAGAGAAGATGAGATGTAATAGCCTCTCTCCTCACCTTCCCTCAGGTGCTATAGCTTTGGAATTGGACCCAATGTCTGCCACAGACTGGTGAAAGGGCTGGCATCTGTGTCCAAGGGCAGTGCTGAGTTCCTGATGGAGGGAGAGCGGCTGCAACCCAAGGTAGGCAACAGAACCCCTGCCGTCCCTTCTGATGCTGGAACCTCAGAGGCCCATACCAGTCATATGGCAACTCAGTGGTGAAATTGTGATGTCACCCCAAATCTGAGCTCTCCACTGGGCCACACTGCACCCCGATGAGAACCAAAGAGACTTGCAAGCCACAGATGACCAGGCAACTCTTGAAGCAATGCCAAGATGTAGATCCCCCGGCCTCCAGCCACTGGACACACACTCCATCCACTGCTGGATAGGATGAGACTCTTGAAAAAGCTACCACCTATATGGATTGGAGCTGTGTTTGAGGTCCATATCTGGCCACATTCCTGAAGATGACAAATGGTGGCTCAGAAGAATCTAAAGAAGCCAGAAATAAAGGAGGCTGTCATCTTCCTTCCATGTCCTGCACACTTGACACGAATAATCTAACCCTTAGAAAATCCCCTTGTCAGTCCAGTAAAGAGAGAGGGCTGGGGTAAAGAGTGAAGGAGTTTATTGGGGATGGTGTCTATGGAAGGTGGAAGACGGGGAAGCAGGAAGAAAGCTCTTCAAGCCAGGAGGACGATCCAACAGCTGTGAAAGCAAAGTGGGAGCAGAACTGGACGAGAGGGCCCTGGCAAGGTCTCAGCTATCCAGGGGGAGCTCTGGAGCAAAGGTTGCCCATCAGAGTCTGCGACATGCTGAAATAACTGGGCTCTAGTGTCCCTGCCATGATGAATCATTGGCTAGGGGCTTCCAGGGAGAGATAAAGTCTTGGCTCAAAAGCTGGGGTGCTGCAAGAAGAAGGCATGGTCTTTCTTGAAGGGAGATTTGAAAGCTCACCTCTATAATTGCCACAACCCTAAAGTCATTTTGTCCAGGTTTGCAGTACAGGACATCCAAGGAAATCAGTCTAGATGATGACCATAGCTGTCATTTACTGAACACTTACCACATGGCAGATACTTCAAATTCAGTATGGCAGATAATCCTTCAACTGTATCCTCCTACTTTAACAGAAGGGGATAAAGGCCCAGAGAGGCAAATGAACTTGCTCAAGATCATTATTCAGTCCATGCTTTGACACAAACCTGTGTGCCCTTGGGCTAGTCACTGCCCTACTTTGAGCCTCAGATTTTCTCATTTATAAAATGCTAAACTGGCCAGGCACCCAGTGGCTCACACCTGTAATCCCAGTACTTTGAGAGGTCCAGGCAGGTAGATCACTTGAGGCCAGGAGTTTGAGACCAGCCTGGCCAATTTGGTGAAACCCTATCTCTACTAAAAATACAAAAATGAGCCAGGCGTGGTGGCGTGCACCTGTAGTCCTTACTACTCAGGAGGCTGAGGCAGGAGAATCACTTGAACCCGAGAGGTGGAGGTTGCAGTGAGCTGAGATCATGCCACTGCACTCCAGCCTGAGCAACAGAGCCAGACTCTGTCTCAAAATAAAATTAAAATAAAATAAAATAAAAATGCTAAGCTTAGAAAAGATGACAGCAAAGATCCTCTCCAACTCTGACATTCTAGGAGTCTAAGAAGCTCAGAGGTGTGCTCACTGCTGGGCACGGGACAGCCAAGCCCTGCTGTCCCTTCCTCCCTGCTCCCACTCCCCACTAAGCTCATACTTACACGGTCTTCTGTACACATCTCTTCTCACATATCCCCCAACCTGTGTTCTGACCCTGCCCTACAGATGGTCAAGTCCTTGAAGAAGGCCATGGCCCCAGTCCTGAGTGATGTGACTGTGGAGTGGGTCCTCCCCAAGACCACTGAGGTCCTGGTCTCACCCATCAGCGCCAGCTCCCTCTTCCCTGGAGAACGGCTGGTGGGGTATGGCATTGTATGTGATGCTTCCTTACACATCTCCAATCCCAGATCTGTAAGTATCCTAGAAACTCCAGGGGTCCGTGGGGGTCCAGAACCCATGCCTACAAATCATCCTTAGCTGGAAAGACTATTTGTGGCAGCTAGAAACGCATTGGAACTGGGTTTACAGTTGTGGATTTACAGTTTACCCAGTTGAGGGTTACAGTTGCCAAACCACAGGCATTCACTCACAGTGACAAGGCTAAGGTAGATGCCACCATCTCAAAAGTGTGGTTCTTAAGAGCCCCTGCAGTAGAACCACCTGGAGAACTTGTTTAAAATGCAGAGCTGTGGGAGGCCGAGACAGGAAGATAACTTGAGGTCACGAACTTGAGACCCACCTGGTCAACAGGGTGAAACCCCGTTCTCTACTAAAAATACAACAAAATTAGCCAGGCATGATGGCAGGTACCTAGAATCCCAGCTACTCAGGAGTCTGAGGCACGAGGATCACTTGAACCTGGGAGGCGGAGTTTGCAGTGAGCCAAGGTCGTGCCATTGCACTCCAGCCCAGGCAACATAGTGAGACTCTGTCTTTAAAAAAGAAAAGAAAAAAAAAAATGCATATCCCTAGCTTCCACCCAGGTCTGTTGAATAAGAATTCCCTGGGATAAAACCCAGGAAACTTCATTTTACATCATCTCCCCTAAGTGAAATGATGCACACTTCAGTTCAAGAACAAATGCACTTCGATTTCCTTCTCCACACACTCTAGTCAGCTCATATCTCCTTAGATGTGTTTGTCTTTTATTTCTTTACATGGATGATTCGCTTGTCCATAGTGGTAGAAGTGGGAAAAAAGCCAAGAACTTCTGAAAGGGAGGTGAAATTCATGCTAAAATGTGAGAGATTGCCAAAGAAGCTGATTCCTCACCTAACTTTCCTCTTTTGTGTCTGTCCACTCTAAAGGATTTCTCATCTTGTTTTTGTAAAAAAGAAGTCACAAACTCAATGCCTACAGAAATTGGGCAGGTGTGGAATGAATGAAATGGACGTGGTGTAAAAATAAAAGGGGCCAATGCTGTGATGGATAGCAGTTACCACTGAGCTCACAGTTGGAGAGGCAATAAGGAGGGGTGAGGAATATGGCAAACTGATTAGCACACTGGCAAACTGTCTAAACTGGGCAGCCCCTACACAGCCCTAGCAAAGTGTCATCATGCAGAAATGTGAGCCCTATGTTAAATGCGTGTCTAATTTTTCAGGAGAAATTGGAACTTTATGTGAAAGCTCCAGATTTTTGAATGTTATAAAATGTTTTAAGAGCTGTAATCAAGGTGATGGTTAATGTGTTATGGAGAATGGAGTGTTCAGCCACAGGGAGAAAATGCTAAACAAAATGCTAGCCAAGTCCTTGCACAGTCCAGGCCTTCCTGGGAGGTCTAGAAGGCACCAGTTCATCAACAGACCTTCCCACTAGAAGGGACTGGCTGTCATCATCAAATCCATTCTCTCTTTCTTATTCAATACTGGCAAAGTTTGCCCTGCTATCAGTAGGGATATTGAATAAAGAGGACCTCACGTATTGTTGGTGTAAATATAACTCACCACAGCCCTCCTGGAAAGCACTCTAGAAATAACTAATAAAATTAGAGATAGGCCAGGCATAGTGGCTCACGCCTGTAATCCCAGCACTTTGGGAGGCTGAGGCAGGCAGATTGCCTGAGGTCAGGAGTTCGAGACCAGCCTGGCCAACGTGGTGAAACCCTGTCTCTACTAAAAATACAAAAATTAGCTGGGTGTGGTGTCAGGCACCTGCAATCCCAGCTACTCTGGAGGCTGAGGCATGAGAATGGCTTGAACCTGGGAGGCAGAGGTTACAGTGAGCCAAGATCACGCCACTGCACTCCAGCCTGGGGGATAGGGCAAGACTCTGCCTCCAAGAAAAAAAGAAAAATTAGAGATACACAAACTTTTCAACCCAGAAATCCCACTCCTAGGAGTCTATCCCATAAAAATAAAAGCCATGTAATGGATTTATATCCCAGGATTTACTGTAGCATTTTTTTATGGTAACAAAAATAAATGGCCACAAAATGAATGCTTAACAATAAGGGGTGGTAAAATATTGTGCAGTCAGATGCTTAAAAGAATGGTTGGGGCCAGGCATGGTGGCTCATACCTGTAATCGCAGCACTTTGGGAGGCCAAAGTGGGAGGATGGCTTGAGGACAGGAGTTCAAGACCAGCCTGGGCAACCTACTGAGACCACTTCTCTACAAAACATAAAAATGTAAAAAATTAGCCAGACGTAGTGGCACATGCTTGTAGTCCCAGCTGCTCTGGAAGCTGAGGCAGGAGGATTGCCCGAGCCTGGGAGTTGGAGGCTGCCGTGAGCTATCACTGCACCACTGCACACCAGCCTAGGTGCAGTGTGGAGATCCTGTCTCTAAACAAACAAACAAAAAAATAGTTGAAATGCAGAATTTCCAAAATATTTTCAGTGCAAAATTCAAGATACTCCTAAATGTAAGTAGTATGGCAAATTTTTTATAAAACAAAACATGACCCCCAAAAGCTGATGTGTTATTTATACATACAGGTGACCCTTGAACAATGTGGAAGTTAGGGATTCTGACCCCATGCGGTCAAATATTCACGTACGACTTTTGACTCTCTAAAAACTTAACTACTAATAGCCTACTGTTGACTGGATGCTTTATAAATAACATAAATAGTTAATTAACACGTATTTTGGTGGGTTATATGTATTGTATGCTGTATTCTTAAAGTATGCTAGAGAAAATAAAATATTTTTGAGAAAATCATAAGGGAGAGAAAATACATTTACTATTCATTAAGTGGAAGTGCATCATGAAGGTCTTCATTGTCGTTGTCTTCACACTGAGTAGTGGAGGAGGAGGGGTTGGTCTTGCTGTCTCAGAGGTGACAGAGGGAAGAAGTGGAGGAGGTGGAAGGGGAGCAAGAGAAGCTGACACTTAGTGTAACTTTTATTGAAAAAAATCCACATATAAATGGACCCATGCAGTTAAAACCTGGGTTGATCAAGAGTCAACTGTATGTTTATATCAGGGAGAACAGAATGAAAGGAACAGATGGTTTATTTTGTGAACTTTTGTTACCTATTTGGAAACAGGAGTGGCATTTAGAATTACATTTAAAAATTTTTTAATGAAGTCAATAATTAAAAATATAACCTAAATGTTATGAAAAGATAATTCCATTCACTATCTCTTGAACAGAAGTGTATCTCAATACCCTAAACAAGCAAAAAGCTTTCGTACTGAGGTGATTCTTCAGAGATGAAGACCTCACCACCTGTGCTCACGCCCCACACCCCTTCCTCCCTGTGGAAGCCCTTCCTGACATCTAGCCTCACTCCTAGCCCTCTTTTCTCTTTCTCCCTCCAGGACAAGAGGCAACGGTACAGCATGCTACAATTTGGCAGCTCCGTCTTCTACCACTCTCAGGATGAGGGACCCGGACCAGAAGGTGGAGACTGTGCCAAGAACTTGGGGGCACCCTTCATCCTGGGGCAGGCCAAGGATGCCCGGCTGGTCAGCAGAGACTCCACAGCCAAGCACGGTTGGTCTACTGCTTTAATGATTGCTACCTTACATTGAGCACTTACTATGTGCTAAGTGCTTGATAAAAATCACCTCGTTGAATAGTTAGCAGCTGCAGAGGTGGACACTGTTATACTCATTTGATAGATGAGGAAATTGAGACTTGGAAAATTTAAGCAACTTAACTAAGCTCATAGAGCTCAAAATAGCTGGAGTACAAACAAAGAGTCTAGATCTCTCTGACCCAAAGCCTCATTATGGTGTTAGTTTCCATTCAAAGGGTACTTACCCAATTCCCTACTAAGGTTAGGGGCTGAGGGCAACATGGGAAGCAAAGATGACTGGGCATGTCCCCTGCCCTTCCAGAGCTTTCCATGTAGTGAGAGACACGTCTGGCACTAACTCTGATAGAAAGCAGAATGACAGGGTGCCAGGGACCCCTGGAAAATTTAACAAACTATGGGAATCCCAGGAAAAATGAGGACATCTGCTAGAGGATATCAACAAAGATTTCACAAGGGGACTGCTTCCTAGAGGCAGGAAGGGAGAGGAGGTTCCAGGCAACAGAAACTGCCTGGGCAGCAGTGTGGAGAGTGTGACGCTTAGAACACACACACACACAATTGGCTTCTGATCTAGTGCGTTTGGCCCAATTTGTACTTTTTATTTTATTTTTGAGACAGTCTCAGCCTGTCACCCAGGCTGGAGTGCAGTGGCATGATCTTGGTTCACTGCAACCTCTGCCTTTTGGGTTCAAGCAATTCTCATGCCTCAGCCTCCCAAACAGCTGGGACTACAGGCGCACACAACCATGCCTGGCTAATTTTTGTATTTTTTGTAGAGACAGGGTTTCGCCATGTTGCCCAGGCTGGTCTGGAATTCCTGGCCTCAAATGATCCACCCGCCTCGGCTTCCCACAGAGCTGAGATTACAGAGATGTGAGCCATCACACCCAGCCACTTTGTACCTTTTAAAAGAAGCAGCAGGGAGAGTAGCTGGAAAGCGAGGCTAGGGCCAGGTCTAGCAAGGCTTTGGATGCCAGGGGAGCCACCTGCACATGTTTCAGTAGGCAGCTGATGGAGAACATGAGATGCTTCAAAACAGGAAAGAGGGATGCAAGCCCCTCTCTTTCCCTGCTGCCCCACTCTGATAGTTCCCCATCACCATCCCTGTCCAGATCTGAACCTCTCCCAGCGACGGAGGGCATACAGCACCAACCAGATCACCAATCCCAAGCCCCACCCCAGGGCCACCACGGCGAGCGACCCCATGCCAGCTGCCAGGAGATACCCACTGCGGAAAGCCAGGCTGCAGGACCTCACCAACCAGACCAGCCTGGATGTCCAACGGTGGCAGATTGACTTGCAGGTACCCAAGCAGGACAGTTTAGGGAGGAGCTGGGGAAGGTGACAGAGGGGAGAGCTGTGTCCCCTGCTTCAACCACAGGATGGGGCCATCCATAACTTACACTGTCTAGTGAGTCACTCCCTTTCTCCTTTCTCAGCCCTTCATCTGCCTTACCTCTGAGTACACCTTCCAAATCAGGATGCCCACCGGTCAACAAGCTCACTCATTCCCTGTACACACACTGCCCAGTTGGCAAGGAACATTTCCATGTGCTCTTTCATTTGACTTTATAGCACCCCTGGGGAAGGAGAGAGTTTAGGGGTCCACCTTGGCCCAGTACAGATGTGGAAATTGAGGGCCAGAGAGGTAGGGCATGTATCCAGGGTCACACAGCCAGTCAGAGGACTGCAACCTGCCTAACCTTTGAAAGACCCCCGACTTCAAAACCTTTTATTCCCACTCTATTAAACTGCACCTCCTACAAATCTCAGGGGCAGAGAGATTTTTTTTTGTTTGTTGTTTGTTGGGACAGAGCCTTGCTCTGTTGCCCAGGCTGGAGTGCAGTGGTGCCATCTCTGCTCACTGCAACCTCCACCTTCCAGGTTCAAGCAATTCTCATGCCTCAGACTCCCAAGTAGCTGTGATTACGGGCATGCGCCACCACATCTGGCTAATTTTTGTTTTGTTTTTTGTGTTTTGTTTTGTTTTTGAGATGGAGTTTCATTCTTGTTGCCCAGGCTGGAGTGCAATGGCACAAGCTCAGCTCACTGCAACCTCCGCCTCCTGGGTTCAAGCGATTCTCCTGCCTCAGTCTCCTGAGTAGCTGAGATTACAGGCACATGCCACCACGCCTGGCTAATTTTTCTATTTTTAGTAGAGACAAGGTTTCACCATGTTGGCCAGGCTGGTCTCTAACTCCTGGCCTCAGGTGATCCGTCCGTCTCAGCCTCCCAAAGTGCTGGGATTACAGGTGTGAGCCACCATGCCCGGCCTAATTTTTGTATTTTTAGTAGAGACAGGGTTTTGCCATATTGCCCAGGCTGATCTTGAACTCCCAGGTTCAAGTGATCTGCTTGCCTTGGCCTCCCAACGTGCTGGGATTACAGACGTGAGCCACCGTGCCTGGCAGCAGAGAGAATTTGAGAGTTAGAAAGCCACAGCAGGAGTGGCCACCCATTGTCCTGCCAGGCCAGGGTTTCTCAGGCTCAGCACCATGGACATGATAATTTTATAGTATAGGGGCAATTTTATGCACTGTGGAACATTTGGCGACATCCCTGGCCTCTTCCCACTAGAGGCCAGGAACAACACCATCCCCAATCATGTTTGCAGACATTGCCAAATGCACTGGGGAGCACAGTCACCTGGATGAGCACCATTGTCCTAAACCAAATTGTGGTTTAATCCATTTTATGAAGAATGGGCTTGGCCGGGCATGGTGCCTCATGCCTGTAATCTCAGCACTTTAGGAGGCCAAGGCAGGCAGATTGCTTGAGCCCAGGAGTTCCACACCAGTCTGAGCAAAATGGTAAAATCCTGTCTCTACAAAAAATACAAAAATTAGCCGGGCATGGTGACACATGCCTGTAATCCCAGCTACTCGGGGGGCTGAGGCAGGAAGATCACTTGAGCACAGGAGGCAGAGGTTGCAGTGAGCTGAGATGGCACCCCTGCACTCCAGCCTGCAAGACAGAAAGAGACCCTGTCCCAAACAAAACAAACAAACAAAAGAATGGCCTTTATGTAGATATGTCATTGTAAGGCTGTGGGTCCATAAAAGCAGCCTTTCACTCTCCCCGAATGCCCCCGCCCACTTCTAACCACCACCCCCATCCCTCCCTGCCTCCATTTACATATAAGCCCAATCTCTAAGGATAGGGACACTGCCATCTCATCCCTGGGGGCCCTTCTCTGTCCTTAGAGGGACCACTTGATGCAATCAGAAGGCAACTGGCTCTGCCATCTGGCTGACTCTGTTCCTCAAACATGTCACTCAACTCTCTGAGCCCCAGCTGCCACATTTACCAAATGGGGAGAACAGCTCAGGCATGTGATTGAGCTGCCGTCCATCAAAAGATATATATTGAGAGCCAGCTCTAAGTGGAGGACTCTTCCAGGCATTGGCTGATAAAAGATGCAGTGCCTGGCCCAGCACCTGGCACACAGCAGCCATCCTTTGCTGGCAGCACTACTTGGTGAGAGCTCTGGACAGGCTGGTTCCCCTTTACTTCTTTCCTGCATGCTCCTTAGCTATTGAGACCCATCTCTGCTTATCTCTCACCCCCACTCCTGCCTGGCTTCTTCCCCAACCTGATTCTCCCTTTTGTATGCACACACAACACACTTATACACACACACACACACACACTCCACAACACACTTACACACACACACACACACACACACACACACACACACTCCATGCACCCTCTGGCTGGGTGAAAGCCTGGATCTTAGGCTCATCTGTTGCCATGGAAACCTTACCAGCTTCAGTTGCTCTCTGTGACCCGGTGTGGTGTTGATGGCGAAGCAAGGCTAGGGGAATCCTGGTGTTTGATTGGGCAAGGAGCGGAAGGTAGGGATCCCCTGGGGCTTAGCAGCCCTGGCTGGGGTCATCCTGGGAGTGACCAGTCCCCTCCTTCTCCCACATCCTTGTACCATTCCTAGGACCTCTGGCTCAGAAAGACAGAAAGGCAGCCCCCATTTAATGTGGAGGCACAGTCCCTCTCCTAATAAATACTTGATAGGGATGGAAAAGCCCCCATGGTTAACTGTTCGTTGGCCAAAAAAATTCTGTTACACCTGAAAGTGACTTTACGTCCTCATTCTCTCCCCCTACCACGGGATGTATTTGGTCCCAGAGGCTTGAAATTCATTTTTAATTAATTTAATATTCTTCAATTACAAAAGTCATACATACCCAGTGTTTGCAATAAAAATCCTCAAACAATTCAGTCAGGTATAAAGTACAAATAAAAGCCTCCCTTCCTTATTCCCAGACCCACTTGGTTTTGAGTGTTTCCTTCCAGAAATATTAATATGACACAAACATATACATACACAGAACATATATGTATTTTTGATGATCACATATACAAACTGCTCTCCAACTTACTTTCCTAAGGTCTTTTTAATTCACTTTTTAAAAATAAATAACAGTGCACTGTGTTTATTTCAAAAGTGAATTTAATTACCCTTTTTGGTGAACAGTTCTTAGATTTGACAAACGTATATGATCATGTAATTGTTGCCACAATGAACATACAGAACAATCATAATTTACTTTTTTAAAATAAGTTTTATCTTGGACATCTTTTCACTTTTGCATGAAGAAATCTACTTCTTTATTTTCAATGCTGTGTGACCTTCCATTGCTTAGGATATACCAGAACTTATTTGCCAACTTCGACTGATGCCAACCCCAACTGATTTCGCTAGTTTCCAGATTTTTAGTTTTACAAACAATACTGCAACAAATATACAGTACTTGCATATCAATTGTTGTGCTCTTGTGTATTTCCACAAGATTGAATTCCTGAAAGTGGAATTGCCAGATCAAAAGGGCTTGTGCATTTCAATTGAGAGCAATTGCTAAATTGTTCTCCTACAACTGTGTACCCACTTACGTTAGCACTGACGGTCCATGAGAGACTCTGTCTTTCCATTGAACACAGGTGTGCCATCAAACATTTAAATATTTGCCAATCTGCAAGATGGAAAAAAGTCATAAACTTGTTTTAATTTACATTGCTCAAAGTTTTCATGAGGCTGATCATTTTTTCATGGGTTTATTGGATACTTTGCTATAAACTGCCTGCAAATACCCTTAACACATTATTCTATTAAGTTTGTCTTTTTGGCCAGGCACGGTGGCTCACGCCTGTAATCCCAGCACTTTGGGAGTCCGAGGCGGGCAGATCACGAGGTCAACAGATCGAGGCCATCCTGGCCAACATGGTGAAACCCTGTCTCTACTAAAAATACAAAAATTAGCTGGGCGCAGTGGCGTGTACCTGTAATCCCAGCTACTCAGGAGGCTGAGGCAGGAGAATCACTTGAACCTGGGAAGCAGAGGTTGCAGTGAGCCGAGACTGTGACATTGCACTCTAGCCTGGTGACAGAGTGAGACTCCAGCTCAAAAAAAAAAAAAGTTTGTCTTTTTCCTCCAGTGATTTATAAAAGCTTCTTGGAAATGATCTTTGTTATGTCTATGGCAAATGTGTTTCTCCATTTATCCCTTGCCTTTTGATGTCTGTTTGTACCAGCACAAGAATAGATAGATTAAATCAACAAAACAGAACAGAAAGTCCATAAATAAAACTAACTGTGCATGAAAGCTTCGTTGGGATAGAGGTAGGAAATTGACTAAAATGCAAGGATTCAAATGGAAAAACCACATTCAATAAATGGTGAGATTGGTACTATTTGGAAAATCAAGAAAAAGCTGATTCCTTTCTCCTTAGTCCAAAACAAATTTCACGTAAATCAAAGATTTAAACACACAAACAAAATGAAATCCCAAAAATTCTAGAATATTTTTTGAGTGAGAAAGACCTTTTAAGTATGGCATATGGGAAGACATAAGGAAAAAAGGTTGATAATTTTAACCATACACAAAAAAAGTTTAAACTTTATGGCAAGAAAAAAAAGGGTTTAGAATTATCTATGGTGTGTGATTTTTCCATGGCTTTCCATGTTTGGAGTTTATCCATGACTTGGGATTATTACTGTTGATGTTTCTCATGGGTAATGGAGACTAGGTCATGTGTCCCTGAGTATTGGAGGGGCAGTGCCCAGGAGGAGCTGCCATGCCCAGGAGGAGCTGCCGTGCCCCAGGAAAGAGCTGGTGGGGGGTGGGGGGCAGAAGGAAGGAGTGTCCAGTCACCGGGAGCTCTGCCTCTTTCTCTTCCTCCTCCTCTCTCTCCTCTTCCAACCCTAGCCCTTACTGAACAGTGGTCAGGACCTGAACCAGGGCCCCAAACTCCGTGGCCCAGGGGCCCGAAGACCCTCTCTGCTGCCCCAAGGCTGCCAGCCCTTCCTGCCCTGGGGCCAGGAGACCCAGGCCTGGAGCCCCGTGAGGGAGCGGGATCCTGGGTCCAACCTGAAGTCTGCCTCTAACAGCCAAAGCCCAGGAGTTCTGGGTAAGTGACCACAGGGTTCAGGACCTGACTGGGGACAGGGAAGAATCCTTGGCTGTGGTTCAACTTCAGATGTCAGCCCCAGAGGGCAGATGCCTGGGTCTGTCCCCTTGGGGTCTGCTGCGGCTCACCCCTTTCTGAGGACCTCACCAATCCCACGCTTCCCCAAATCACCCTGGTTCTTGGGTGGCCTGTGAGGCTGCAGCTCCGTTCTCTGTGCCCCTGTCCCACCCCATCCTGTCTGGCCCCCTCAGCCATTGGCTTCCTGGGAGGTGGATCTGTCCTCCCTGGGGACAAGCCCATGCCAGCCCCACCCCCAGCTGTCCTCGGAAAGGAGCTGGAGTTGTCTGTTCCCTGGGGAGATGGAGGGGGTTGTACTTGCTTAGGGGTGTCTGCTCCCTGGGGAGGGATGGTGTTCCCTGGGAGTTGGCCGTCTGTCCCCCAGATCAGCACTTGGCCCTCTTGGCCCTCTGCCCGCAGAGCCGTCCCATCACCCCTCTGTCTTCGAGAGAGAGACGTCCTCCGACTGGGAGCCACCAGCCGAGTCCCAGGAACGAGCCAGTCCCAGCAGGCCCGCCACCCCGGGGCTGGTACTGGGCAAGGCTCTGGTCAAAGGCCTGCGCGACAACCAACGCCTGCAGTGGGAGGTGAGCTTCGAGCTGGGGCCCCCCGGCCCGGAGCGGAGCGGCGCGCGCGATGCCGACCTATGGGGCGAGACCTTCCACCACCTGGCGGCCCGCGCCATTATCCGCGACTTCGAGCAGCTGGCGGAGCGCGAGGAAGAGATAGAGCTGGGTGAGCGCCGCGGCCGCCTCCAGAAGACCCGCCCC
>PVKP010022954.1:0-36929 GCA_004027715.1 Plecturocebus donacophilus | reverse complement strand
TCCTGCCTGCCTCGGCTGATCGCCCCCCACCCCCTGCCTGTGTTCGCCATTATCCCTGATCTCCAAGAGGAGCTACCCACCCTGCCATCTTAACTGTTCTTAGGATAATGTGAATACTCCTCACCCCACTTTACCGTCTTAACTGTTCTTGCTCTGTGAATATCCCTCCGCCCCACCCTACCATCTTAACTACTCTTACGCCTTACCCCACCCGCCATTGTAACTGAATTTATGGTATTGTATACTCCTCGCCTCTACCCCTACCACTGTAACCGATCTTACTCTGAGACACCACTGCTCACAACAAACCTATAAAGCCAATTGCTATCCCACCGCCCTTCACTGATGCTCTTTTCAGCCTCAGCCCACCTGCACCCAGGTGAATAAATAGCCATGTTGCTCATACAAAGCCTGTTTGGAAGATCTCTTTATTAAATGCGTTTAATATTCGGTACTATTGGACGTGAATAACATTTGGTGCTAGAAACCCAGGACGGGGGAACTCCCATGGGTGATGAGTTCCCTGTTCCAACTTTCATAAAGAGCTGTACCTACCAACCTGGAGTCATCAGACCAGCCCACAGACACACACCATTGGCTCTTTTGGTAAGCACTCTCTCTTTTTCGCTTTTCCATTCTTTCATCTTTTCCTTTCCACTTCCTCTCCCTTTTGGTTTTGTCCTTTTTGCACCACAAAGACAAGGAAAATCAGGTAAACCAGGTTCTTCCGCGTGGTTCAGGACTGGAAAAAATCTTACCTAGGTCATGGATCCAGGGACCCAGTTTCCGCCAGGGGTTTGACTATCGTGGAGACGTTCACCCTAGTCACTCGCCCACCAGGCTCATGGCCAATATTGGTGGCAGGCTAATGTAGAGGACACCATCTTTGGCTGCTCACTGACAAGGAGGTTCAACCCAGGCTCAACTAAGGACGCCTGTCGAGCGGCTGGGTTGATTGCCCATTTTCCTTGTCCCTGCTGCCTTTCCAGAACCATGGGCAAACTTGTCCTCTATCCCTCCCTCCTTTCCGCTGGCCTGTGTTCTAAAGAACCTGAAGCCTCCTCAACTGTCTCCTGACCTAAAACCCAAACGTCTCACCTTCTGTAACACTGCATGGCCACAAGTTAGACAAGGGCTCCAATTGGCCAAAAATTGGCAGCTTTGACATCTCTATTTTACAAGATTTAGACAATTTTTGTCACAACATGGGTAAATGGTCTGAAATTCCCTATGTCCAGGCATGTTTTTACACACCAATTCCTCCCTAATCTCTACTCCTTCTCTTCCCTTCTGTCTGCCCCTCCTTCCTCTGCAAGTAACCCAGAATCCTTGTCCCTCAATCCTTCTGACCTTTCTCCTCCCAGCCTGTCTGAGCCAGCCCCTAATCCAGGACCTAACCCCACCCCCCAGAGCCTCCTCCTCTCCCTCTGCCCACAACCCAGCTCCTCATGCCCCTCCTGTCACCTCCCACATCATACGTGGCCCGGCTTACAGTTTAGTCCTGCGGCCAACTCCTCTGCCTCTGCCCAACAATTCCGCCTTCCAGAGGTGGCTGCAGCCAAAGGCACAGTTAGGGTGCACGTTCCTTCCCTTGATCTGACCTTTCCCAAATTGGCCACTGGTTAGGCTCCTTTTCCTCAGATCCTCCAATACTTCACCCAGTCCTATAATCTCACCTGGAGGGACTTAAATATCATCCTTACTTCTACTCTCACCCCTGAAGAATGCTTAATATGCATTTTATCACACAATCAGCCCCTAACATTGCAAAAAGATACAGAAATTAGAATCTGGCCCTCAACCCCCACAACAGGAATTAAGCGACCTCACCTTCAAGGTGTTCAATAATAGGGAAAAGTCTGGCTGGCAGCGGTGCATCTCAGAGCTGCAGATGCTCGCCTCTTCCATAAGACAAACCCCAGCCACACCGCAGGCTCACAAAGACTTCAATGCACCTAGACTGCAGCGTGTCCAGCCGCCCCTCCCAGATCTTGCTTCAAGCGTCGGAAACCTGGCCACTGGGCCAAGGGATGCCTGCAGCCCAGGATTCCTCCAAAGCCCTGTCCTGTCTGTGCAGGGCCCCACCAAAAGTTGACTGACTCCCAGAGCTCCTGGAGCTCTAATCCTCGGCTTGGTGGCTAAAGACTAACGCTGCCCAAGCATCTCAGAAGCCCCCTGGACCATCACGGATGCTCAACTTCAGGCAACTCTTAGAGTGGAGGGCAAGTCCAGTCCCTTCTTAATCAACACAGAGGCCACGCACCCCATGCTGCCTTCTTTTCAAGGACCTGTCTCCTTGGCCTCCATAACTGTTGTGGGAATTGACAGCAAGGCCTCCAGGCCTCTCAGACTCCCCAGTCTGGTGGCAATTAGGCCAGCACTCCTCTCCACGTTCTTTCCTAATCATCCCCACGTGTCCAGTTCCCGTTAGGCCGGGATATCCTAGCGAAACTGTCTCCTTGACTATTCCTGGGTTACAGCCACACCTCACTGCCTCCCTCTTCCCAAACCTGTACCTCCCTCAATGGCTCCCCTATGTTCCCCAACCTTAACCCTAGGGTGTAAAACAGCACCTTCTCATCTGTAGCTGCAAGTCAGTCACCCCCATCATCCCCTTAGAACCTAACCACCCTTACCCTGCACAGTGCCATTACCCCATCCCACAGCAGGCTTTAAAAGGCATAAAGCGTGTTATCACCCGTCTATTGCAACATGGCCTCTTAATTCACCCTCCTGCTTCTTCAGCCTATATACTCAAAGGGGTATTGTGTATCCCCTTCCAAAGCCCAAATTTATTCCCGTATCCTAGCTGTCCAAAACACTGGACAAATTCTACAGCCTAGCCCAAGACCTGGCCTCATCAATTAGATTGTACCTCCCATCCACCTGGTTGTAGCAAACCCCTACACCCTATCTTCCATACCCCCTTCCACAACGCACTGTTCTGTTCTTGACCTCAAAAATGCTTGTTCTAAAGCCCAAATTTCTTCCCCATCTGTTAGTCTTTCTCCAACATACATGAGCTCTCTCTGCCAGCTGTATCTAGTTAATTTCCCAAACCCCAACCCCATCCACTAAACAACAGCTTCTCTCCTTCCTAGGTGTTGTAGGATACTTTTGCCTCTGGATACCAGGTTTTTGCCCCCATAACCCAACCACTTTATAAACCTACAAAAGGAAACTTAGCTAACCCCATAAACCAAGAAAATTTCCCCCATTCTTCTTTCAATCGCTAAAAAAGGCCTTAGAGACGGTCCCTACCCTAGCGCTCTCCAACTCCTCTCAGCCCTTCTCTAGCTACACAGCGGAAATAAAAGGCTGTGTCATCAGAATTCTTACACAGGAGCAGGCCCACAGCCTGTAGCCTTTTTTTTTTTTTTTTTTTTTTTTTTTTAAAAAAAGATGGGGTTTCACCATGATGGCCAGGCTGGTCTTGAACTCCTGACCTCAGGTGATCCACCCACCTCGGCCTCCCAAAGTGCTAGGATTACAGGCGTGAGCCACCGCGCCCGGCCCCCTGTAGCCTTTTTAGCCAAACAACTTCACCTCACAGTCCTGGCCTGGCCCTCATGACTATGCGAGGCAGCCGCTGCCACCCTGATACTCAGAATCCCTCAAAATCACAGCTCTCACAACCTCAAAAGTTTGCTCTTTACACTGCGCACACTTACTTTCAGCCCCTCGCCTTCAGCTTTATGCAATCACCCCTACTACTTAAACCACACCGGAAAAAGTCTCTGTTTCTATTATTTTCTATCTAACTGTGCTCAAATTCACTGTACTCATTTACTTTTATATGCCCTGCTTTTGTTTAAGTTGCCAGTTTACACTTTTCCTCCAGGCAATTACAGCTAATATTTCAGTCTTAATCGGTCTCCCGTTCTCTGTTCTTACCCATTCTTGTTAATGAAAGTCCATCATTGCTTATAGATGCGGCATGCTTCCTCACACACCATGAAAACCAAAGCTCTCCCTCCACAGTCACCCCACCAAGCCCACTACAACCGTTAACAGCTGTGGCCCTCGCTGGTCCCCTTGGCATTTGGGTCCAAATCTCCAGCCCCCTCAGAACACTGTCTCAGCTTTTCAGCTTACACTTCCAATTCTGTCTAAGCCAAGGACCTTTTTTCCCTCTGTGGTTCTTCTTACACCTGCCTTCCTACCAACTGGACAGGCACTTTACCCTAGTTTTCTTTACTCCTAAAATTCAGTTTCCCCTGTTCCCCTTGTGGTCCCGACATGACACAAGCAGGTCATTCCATTGATCCCCTTACTTGTAGGGTTAGGAATTACTACTGCACTTGGCACAGGCCTTACCACTTCAATCGGCACCTTCTGTAGCCTCTCTAATGACTTCTCTGCTAGCATTGCAGAATTAACTCAATCATTATTCCTCCTTCAATGTCAAGTAAATTCCCTAGCTGCAGTGGTCCTCCAAAACCTCAGAGGTCTTAATTTACTGACTGCTGAAAAAGATCTTTGCCTATTTCTAAATGAAGAGTGTTGTTTTTATGTAAACCAGCCTGCCCTCCTATATAATGCCATCAATAAATTAAAAGACAGAGCCCAAAAGCTCACTCATCAGGCAAATGGTTATTCTGGACCTGGCTGGACTGGCTGGACACTCTCTAACTGGGAGTCATGGCTTCTACTATTTAGTCCTCTGATACTATCTCCTTCCCTTATTTGGACCCTGTGTTTTTCCAATTAATCTCTCAGTTCCTACAAAATCATATACGAGCAATAACTAATCAGTCAATACCTCCTACTTGCCCTGGAGACATTTTCTCCTTGTCTTGGTGATTAACATTTGGCTCCTTGCTCACGCATGTAATCCCAGCACTTTGTGAGGCTGAATAGGGCAGATCACTTGAGATCAGGAGTTTGAGACCAGTCTGGCCAACATGGTGAAACCACGTCTCTACTAAAAATACAAAAATTAGCCAGGTGTGGAGGTGAGTGCCTGTATTTCCAGCTACTCAGGAGGCTAAGGCAGGAGAATCACTTAAACCCAGGAGGTGGAGATTGCAGTGAGCCGAGATAGTGCCACTACACTCCAGCCTGGGCGACAGAGGGAGACTCCGTCTCCAAGAAAAAAAAAAGTAGCTCCTCATTACTTATGGAAATTTCTCCAGCTGGCTTGAATTTCTCCACAGAAAATGGGTTTTTCTTTTCTATCTCATAGGCTGCAAATCTTCTGAACTTTTATGCTCTGTTTCCCTTCAACAAGTGAAACTCCCAGAAATGAAAATCAGGATAAGTAACACTAGAAACAGGGTGAATTGGCTAAAAAGGTTAGACAGCTGAAGAGCTGCAGTGACAAGAGGGCTGGACTAAACGATCCCGCTTACGTGAAGTTTAAACACAGGCAAAGCCAAACATGACCTAGAGACACAGACATGCAGTAGAACCAAGAGGAAGGGTGAGGGCTGGTTAACGAGAGTCTCATGAGATTGTGATGATCTCCTGGGGGACCAGCATGCAGGTGACACCTGAGGCCAGTGAGGCATCCTGGACTCAAAGGGTGTTGAGCAGTGGCCCTGGCCTCTGCCTGTCTCTACTAAAGATACAAAAATCTCTACTAGAAATGCAAAAATTAGCTGGCATGATGGTGTGTGCCTGTAGTCCCAGCTACTTGGGAGGCTGAGGCAGAAGAATTGCTTGAACTCAGGAGGCGGAGGTTGCAGTGAGCCGAGATCACATCACGCACTCCAGCTTGGGAGACAGAGCAAGACAATGTCTCAATTAAAAAAGAAGAAGAAGAAAAAGAAAAAAGAAAAATATCTAGGAAGCAGCACTTCCTAAAAACAGCTTTATCTAGGTATGGGAACACACATCTGTAGTCCCAGCTACTCAGGAGGCTGAGGCAGGGGACCACTTGACCTTGGGGGTTCGAGGCCAGGCTGGGCGGCATAGATCTTGTCTCTAAAAAGTAAACAAGACCAGGCACGGTGGCTCATGCCTGTAATCCCCACACTTTGGGAGGCCGAGACAGGCAGATCATGAGGGCAGGAGTTTGAGACCAGCTGGCCAATATGGTGAAACCCTGTCTCTACTAAAAATACAAAAATTAGCCAGGCATGGTGGCGCACACCTGTAGTTCCAGCTACTCGGGAGGCTGAGGCAGAATGATTGCTTGAACCCTGGAGGCGGAGGTTACAACGCACCGACATTGTGCCACTGCACTCCAGCCTGGGCAACAGAGAGACTCCATCTCAAAATAAATGAATAAACAACAAAAAACCAGCTTTACTGAGACATGATTCTCATGTCATACAATTCAATTAAAGTGTACAATTCAGTGGATTTTAGTGTTGTTTAAAAGCATTTAAATTGGGAGGCTGTTCCACTGGGGTAGCTGTGGCACTGTAAGTTCCTGCTGATAAGGAGAAGCCCAGTGAAAACGCTGAAGCAGAGGCGAGGCTTTACCCCCAAAGCTGCTGACTGACCTTCAGTGGGGGCGGTCCTATCCTCAATCGGCCGCCTGTCTCCCTTGTCTTCTGGGAGGGCCTCTCCACTGCTCCCCTTCTCCTGCTCCCCACCAAGTGCATCTCCTCTCAGACGTCAGCAGGGGCTTCCCAACTGCTGGTGCTCATGAACAGCTGAATCCTCAATCAACCCTTTAAAGTTGTAGTGTGCTGCAGTTTCTCTTTCAACAGCAGACTCACAACGTGGACCCACCGCCGCAGTCAATTTTAGAACATTTTCATCCCTGCAGAAGGAGACCACGTACTCGTTGGCAGTTGCTGCAGGCAACCACTAATATGCCTTCTGTCCCATGGGCGGCCTGCTCTGTACACTTCACAGATGAGGACTCATGCAGTGCATCTCCTTGGCTGCCTTCTGTCACTTCTGTCATCGTGTGTTGAACGCTGATTGACAACGACTCCTTGCTTGGCCAAACTGTAGTCAGCTTCTGATGCTTTCTGAGGCCCGTGTGTGGACTTTCTTGTAAAAACAGGTTTAGCAAATAACAGTGCCAAGGCAGCTTATCAGGAATCCCCTGGCACCCATGCATGGTCACCCTCAATATCTTATCAACATTCTGCATCCTGCTCTTGGCATCTGACCTCCTGGCTTGCCTTCAGTAGGAATCCTGTGAGGCTGCTACAGCCAGAGCCCACCGAAGCCCCCCAGACTCAATGATTCCTCAGCACTTTTGCATCTGCCAACCCCCTCCTTGGTCCTCAATCCCCATGTACGCATGGTATATTTGGAATGAAGCCCAGTTCCATCCTAGAGTTTCTCTTCTCCTATCTTGATAATCCTGAATAGGTCATTGGGTGTGGTGACTCACACCTGTAAACCTAGCACTTTGGGAGGCCACGGCAGGAAGATCACCTGAGATCAGGATTTCAAGACCAGCCTGGCCAACATGGTGAAACCCCTTCTCTACTAAAAATACAAAAATCAGCTGGGCATAGTGGCAGGTGCCTGTAATCCCAGCTACTTGGGAGACTGAGGCAAGAGAATTCTTGAATCCAGGAGGTGGGAGTGGCAGTGAGCCAAGATCACACCACTTAACTGCAGCCTGGGTGACAGAGTGAGACTCCTCAAAAAAAAAGGAAAGTTTATTAGAAAGGAAGAATACTGCAAAAGGGTGCAGTGGGCACCTCAGAGAGAAGACTCAGTGTACAGTGGTCGATTTTCCTTAGGAGCATTTATGGACCTTAAGGCTGGAGCTTAGGGTTGTAAAATGTTTCAGCATGGCATTCCAGAGATGTTTAGAAATTTTATTTCTAAACGTGGCCAAGCATGGTGGCTCATGCCTGTAATCACAGCATGTTAGGAGGCTGAGGTAGGCGGATCACGAGGTGGGGAGATTGAGACCATCCTGGCTAACATGGTGACATCCCGTCTCTACTAAAAATACAAAAAATTAGCTGGGCATGGTGGCGGGTGCCTGTAATTCCAGCTACTTGGGAGGCTGAGGCAGGAGAATCACTTGAACCCAGGAGGTGGAGTTTGCAGTGAGCCGAGATCGTGTCATTGCACTCCAGCCTGGGCGACAGAGCAAGACTTCATCTCAAAAAAAAAAAAAAAAAAAAAAACCAGAAATTTTATTTACTTATAAAAGTTGAAAGAAACCTGGAATTGAAGCTGTGGCATTTGTCTGGGGTAATACCCAAGGTTTGTTGCCTCACTCAAGGAAATTGAGGACATAGACACAAAAGGAGTGAATTTAAGAGTGGAAGTTTAATAGGCAAAAGAGAAAAGTCCCCTTGTGCAGAGGGAGGCGGGTTCTGAGAGGATTTTCCCACCACATTAAGATGCGGTTGGTTTTATAGATGAGCTTGAGGGGGTGGCATCTGATCTACACTGGGCACAGGGATTGGTGGGACCAGGTGTGCTATTTACATAGCACAGGCGGCCAACTCACCCTTTTATTATGCAAATCTGTTCATGCAAATAGTGTCTCTACCTGGCTGGCACCACAGTGCCTGTTTTACTGCACATGTGGTGACAAAGAAAAGGGAAGGGGCACCTCCGTGTTGAATATGCCTGGCTTCCGGGTTTCCCTTTTCTATTGGCACAGCTGCCGGCATTCACCCATGCAAGTTTCCAGCTGGCTTATCTACGTCTGCAGCTCGATTTTACAGACTGCTCTTTGTTAGAAGAGAAATAATTTGGGGGCTGCTTTTTGTTAAAAGGGAAGCCCTACTGAGGACTCTCTTACCTTCACTAACTGCCTAAATGATTTCTTTTTAGCTTTTGTTATCAGAATCCGATGCAGTCTTTAGATACTAGGGAAGTTTGATTACTTCAAATTCCCCAGATAAGGAGTTTTGCCTCCGGGTGGTCTGTTTGATGGTCACCAGCTGATCTTGGCTCCCTTCTAAATTGCTCAGATAAGAAGTTTTGTCCCTGGGGCCTGTTCAATGGTCACCAGGTGATTTTCACCCTCCTCACAGCCTGGGCAACACAGTGAGACCCCATCTCTACAAAAAAGACAAAATCAGCTGGGTGTAGTAGTGCGCACCGTGGTCGCAGCTACTCAGAGGGGCTGAGATAGGAGGACTGCTTGAACCCAGGAGGTCTAGGTTGCAGTGAGCCTTGATCACACCTCTGCACTCCAGCCTGGGAGATGGAGCGAGAGACCCTGTCTCAAAAAAAGAGAGACGTTTTTCTGTGTGTTACGAATGTGCTCTCCTGCTTCCCTGTGACTATGTTCGTTGGAGACTGGGCTAAGTATCCAAATTGTTTTTCAGATTTAAATGTTAGTAGCTCTCATTCATGGAAAGTTTATGGTCTGCTCTTTTAGTTCTGTGGTATTATCTTTACACCTGTGGCGTCAGGCTGGTCAAGGGAAAGTGCCGCTGCCATCGCACAGCAAACACACAGCCTCCTGCACGCTCCTCATCTCATGCCTGATCCTCTCCTTTCCTGGTCTTTTCTTCCCTCACCCCATCTTTATTGTATCTCTTTTTGTCTCCAAAGTAAAACAATATTTTAATTGGTTGCATTTTTTTTACCGTCCGTTTTTAACTTTAAAAATATATTCATAACTTTCCCCTCCTCTCCCCTTCCTGTCTTCTTGGCATTAAATTCATCCTCTTTGTACTGTTACCTGAGTGTCTCCCCCATCCCCCCACCCCACCCCACTTTAGGCAATTCTGAGTGGTACAAATATTTCACATCCATCTCCTGGGACTGTATAAGAGTCTGATTTTCCTTTGAAGTAAACAGTTGGAAGTTCATTCTACTTTATTTTTCTTTCTAGGTCTCAATTTTCCAGGGGCTTTAAAGGAAGAAAACCTGTATTTAGAGCCTTGAGTCTGAATTTCAACAAAGGTAATGCTCTTTTTTTTTTTTTTTTGTAAATTAAGCAATCATCTTACAAGAAGAAAATACTAACTTTTACGGTTTTAGCAACTCAAATGTAATGGTAAGAGGAAAGTGCAGAGAGCAGTCAGGCAATGTCAATACCTGAGCTATCACTCTGTTAGGCAAAAGCAAAGCTGTAAACATTCTGACTTTTCCATATTTCATGGAGGTGTTTATCCTCTGACTCCACAAGACACAGGTGGTTAATGACACACCTGCTCAGCTGTGCACTGCTTTTGTTGGGAGGTCCCTGCCTGTGGATCCTGTCAAGTTTGTCAGGACAGGATACCAACAGGGCTGTTACCAGTGGCAAATTTATATGGGTCTGCAGCAACTTTATTCTTGCCTCCTTGGAGGAAAGAATTCGGCTGAGGGGCAGAAGTAGTTTTAAGGCAGAGGGAGAGACCAAGGCCAGATTTAGAGAAAGAAAGAGAGTCTATTACAAAGCTTTAGAGCAAGAATGAAAGGAAGTACACTTGGAAGAGGGCCAGGCAGGCAACTTGAGAGATAAGTGTCCTGTCTGACCCTTGATTTGGGATTTTATGGGGTTTTGTGTTTCTTCTCCCTTGATTCTTCCCTTGGAGCTGGCTGTCTGCTTGTGTGGTGTCCCCCAGAACTTGGGAGAGGCTGTGTGCACCCCCTACTTCGGCTGTAAGAACATTGAGAGTTTGTCTATGTTGCATTACTACTGTTTACTGAAGTCGTACACATGCTCACTTGAGGCATTTTTCCCGTATCAGTTGAGTGTTTCTAGAGGAAGGTCAAACACCAGTTAAACCCCACCGTTTTGCCTCTTGGTGCCATGCTTGAGCCCACTCACTCAACTCCTGATCTTATCAGGAAGCCGCTGATCACCAGCTTCAGGTGTTTTCTGTTTTGGAAACTGCCTTTCCCTGGCTCCTGCTGTGACCAGTTATTAAGCAGTGCATCAAGATGTAATAGTTTTTGTTGTTTGAGGTAGTATTTGTAGTTCTTTGTTTTACCTCTAAGAAGATTAAGGAGCACAGACACAAAGGTGAAGCTGAAGTGAAGGTTTAATAAGCAAAAGACAGAAGCTCTCTCCCAGTAGAGGCAAGGTCCCAAATGGGGTGGACACTATGAGTCTCGTTCTGGGTTCTTTATGAACTGGAAAGGGGAAGAAATGTGCTTAGTCTACAGGCTGTCTTGGTGAACATGTGACTTAGCTTGGCCCAGGACCAATTAGAAAGCTTGGCCTGAGACCAGGTGCAGTGACTCACGCCTGTAATCCTAGCACTTTGAGAGGCTGAGGTGGGCAGATCCCAAGGTCAGGAGATCGAGACCATCCTGGCTAACACGGTGAAACTCTGTCTCTACTAAAATTAAACTACCCAGGTGTGGTGGCATGCATCTGTAATCCCAGCTGCTCGGGAGGCTGAGGCAGGAGAATCGCTTGAACCTGGGAGGTGGACATTGTGGTGAGCCGAGATATCACTACTGCACTCCAGACTCCATCTCAAAAAAAAAAAAAGAAAAAAAAAGAAAGAAAAAGAAAGAAAGCTTGGCCCAGAACCAATTAGGAGCTGATGATTCATAGAGGCTCCTTAGCTTGGCCCAGGACCCATTAGGAGCTGAAGTGAAAGGTTGGCCCAGGACCAACAAGAGGCTGAAGTGATAATTCATAGGGGCCGAACTTACAGTCCAAAAAAGGAAAGGAGACTGCCCACCCAAACCCACCGAAGCCCACTGTGCCCATGCCCACAAAATGAGAAGAAACTTTTCCCTGGGATCCCACTGTCTATACAAAGGACAAAGGCATTTTTATGCCAGGCCTTGTTCCCTTATTTGAGTGAGCTGGAGGTTTGTGCAAGTGTTTTATTGAAATGGAGGTTTTTCTGTCTGTGCAGTTATGCGTGTGTCTCCAGGCACAGCACCCTGTGCTAGTTCCCTTGCTGGTGCCTGCAGCTTGATTTTCCCACACCTCAGGCTGCTTTTTATTTTATGTGAGGGTGAGGCACTGACCCATGGGCTGGGGACTTTCCAAGGACTCAGACCCCCCTTCGGGAGTAGAGACCCTAACTGTTAGGGAGATTAGGCAATGCTTTTTTTTTTTTTTTGCTACTTCCTGCTACAAAGGGGAATTGTGTGGGGAAGAGCAGCTAGGGTTCCTCCTGGGGTTGGTTTGAGGATTCTTGGAAGAAAGGCACATCCATGTGTGGTTTCATTTGGATTACTATTTGGTGCTTGTTAGCCTCTAGGGAGAGGAAACAATTCGGGTTGCAGGATTGTGTGTGCAAGTCCCAAACGTTAACATAAAGCATATAGGGAAAAGAGGTTTTAGTAAGGGAGCTAACCAGGTCCAAAACCAAGACTGGAATTTATTAAAAAGGGATTGTAGCCAACTGGGACTAGAGTTTGCATTTTCCCTTAACTTTGTTAATGACTTTAATTTGGTTTTTAAGCACTTGTAAATCTTTCTCTACCTGACTGTAAATGTTGATCCAGAAGCAGCATGTTTTAGTTAAGAGTGCACAGGTACCCCCTACTTCGGCTGTAAGGACACTGAGAGTTTGTCTGTTTTGCATTATGACTGAGGCTAGCGAATTGATGGATGGTTGTTGTGCTTTTGTGGTTGCTACATTGCCTTCCACCCTTGTTGCATTATGATAGAAAGATCATACACTGATTTTCTTAAGAAGGGGAATACCACCAAACCAAGATAGCCCTTTGGTTATTGCATGTCCTATTCCTGGTTTTTCTAATACAGGATTGTCATGTGCATGTCCTTTTTAGTTCTTTTAATTAAATCTCCATATGATGGCATAGAAATAAGCAGTCTTCTGTTCTGGAATGTGCAAGAGAATGCACTTTCCAGAAAAGAGGCCAAATAAGGGATGTTACCTGACAATGCTACCATGTTAGTAGGGTTTAAAAATAACACACTGGGGACCACTGCCACTATAGTGCATGTTCTTCTCTGGTGCCTGGGGAGGATTAAGTGCAGCCAGGAGCCATAGGGAAAGTAAAGCCCTGTCCCCTGAAGGGATGGTTTTATGTCGTGGTTTATGAGGGTTTCAGCTAGATTTAGTCCAGGTCTTATTAGGTTGCCTTCCCTATATCTAATGGGAGTATCTTTAGGATAAAGATATCCATATTTAGTATAGTTATCCACAGTACCACTTGGAACTTTATATGCTGGATGGGAAGAATCTTTTTGGCAAATAGAGTTTTGAAAAATTAGAGACACCATATGCCCTGGCCAGTATCTTAGACAACCCTCCTTACAGGGTCTATTGGTTTAGTCACCCCTGTTAGTCCACAAATTTGCAGATAACTTCCATTAAATATTTTATTATTATTTTTGAGGCAGAGTCTCACTCTGTTGCCCAGGCTGGAGTGCAGTGGTGTGATCTTGGGTCACTGTAACTTCCGCCTCCTGGGTTCAAGTAATTCTCCTGCCTCAGCCTCCCGAGTAGCTAGGATTATAGGCACATGCCACCAGAGCTGGCTTTTTTTTTTTTTTTGTATTTATAGTAGAGACGGAGTTTCGCCATGTTGGTCAGGCTGGTCTCGAACTCCTGACCTCGTTATCCACCTGCCTCAGCCTCCCAAAGTGCTGTGATAACAGGCGCGAGCCACCATGCCCAACCTACTTCCATTAAATGTTACACAAGGGTCTGGGATTTCATGTGTGGACATCTTTGGGAAAAACTGGATTACTTTGTGTTCGTACTGCTGATAAAGGCATACCTGAAACTGGGAACAACAGCAACAAAATAGATTTAATTGGACTTACATTTCCACATTGCTGGAGAGGTCTCCGAATCATGGAGGGAGGCGAAAGGCACTTCTTATATGGTGGCAGCAAGAGAAAATGAGGAAGAAGCAAAAGCAGAAACCCCTGATAAACCCATCAGATCTCGAGACTTATTCACTATCATGAGACTAGCACAGGTCCCCATGATTCAATCACCACCCCCCAACCACCATGTCCCTCCCACAACACATGGGAATTCTGGGAGATATATTTCAAGTTGAGATTTGGGGGGGACATAGCCAAACCGTATCATTCTGTCCCTGGCCCCTCCAAATCTCATATCCTTACATTTCAAAACCAATCATGCCTTCCCAACAGTCCCCCAAAGTCTTAACTGATTTCAGCATTAACTCAAAAGTCCACAGTCCAAAGTCCCATCAGAGACATGGCAAGTCCCTTCTATCTATGAGCCTGTAAAATGAAAACAAACTAGTTACTTCCTAGATAAAATGGGGGTACAGTCATTAGGTAAATACAGCCATTCCAAATGGGAGAAATTGGCCAAAACAAAGGGGTTACAGGGCCCATGCAAGTCAGAAATCCAGTGGGATAGTCAAATATTTAGGCTCTAAAATGAACTACTTTGACTTCAGGTCTCGCATCCAGGTCACGCCGATGCAAGAGGTGGGTTTCCATGGTCTTGGGCAGCTCCACCCCTGTGGTTTTGCAGGGTACAGGCTCCCTCCCAGTTGCTTTAATGGTCTGACAGTGTCTGCAGTTTTTCCAGGCACATGGTGCAAACTGTCAGTGGATCTACCATTCTGGGGTCTAGAGGATGGTGGCCCTCTTCTCTCAGTTCCACTAGGCAGTGCCCCAGTAGGGACTCCGTGTGGGGGCTCCAACCCGTTTCCCTTCAGCACTGCCCTAGCAGAGGTTCTCCATGAGGGCCCTGCCCCTACAGCAAACTTTTGTCTGGGCATCCAGGCATTTCCATACATCTTCCGAAATCTAGCTGGAGGTTCCCAAACCTCAGTTCTTGACTTCTGTGCACTCACAGGCTCACCACCACATGGAAACGGCCAAGGTTTGTGGCTTCCAGCCTCTGAAGCCACAGCCCAAGCTGTGTGTTGGCCCCTTTCCACCATAGCTGGAGTGGCTGAGACTCAGGTCACCAAGTCCATAGGCTGTACACAGCATGGGGACTTTGGGCCCAGCCTGCAAAACCATTTTTCCTCCTAAAATTCTGGGTCTGCAATGGGAGGGGCCGCCATGAAGACCAATGACATGCCCTGGAGACATTTTCCCCATTGTCTTGGGGACTAATATTCAACTCCTTGTTACTTATGCAAATTTCTGCAGCCAGCTTGAATTTCTTCTGGAAAAATAGATTTTTCTCTTCTACTTCATCATTAGGCTGCAAATTTTCTGAACTTTTATGCTCTATTTCCCTTTTAAAACAAAATGCTTTTAACAGCATCTGTCACTTTTTGAATGCTTTGCTGCTTAGAAATTTATTCTGCCAGATACCCCAAATCATCTCTCTCAAGTTAAAAGTTCCACAATTTTCAAGAATGGGGGCAAAATGCCACCAGTCTCTTTGCTAAAACATAACAAGAGTCACCTTTGCTCCAGTCCCCAACAAATTCCTCATCTTCATCTGAGACCACCTCAGCCTGAATTTTATTGTCCATATTGCTATCAGAATTTTGGACAAAGCCATTCAAAAAGCCTCTAGAAAGTTCCAAACTTTTCTACATTTTCCTGAGTTCTCCTGAGTGCTTTAAACTGTTCCAACCTCTGCCTGTCATCCAGTTCCAAAGTTGCTTCCACATTTCCAGGTATCTTCTCAGCAACACCCACTCTACTGGTACCAGTTTACTGCATGAGTTTGTTTTCATGCTGCTGAGAAAGACACACCGAGACTAGGAACAGGAAAAGGTTTAATTGCACTTCCACTTCCACATGGCTGGGGAGGTCACAAAACCATGGTGGGAGGCAAAAGGTACTTCTTACATGGCAGCAGCAAGAGAAATTGAGGAAGAAACAAAAACAGAAACCCCTGATAAACCCATAAGATTTCAAGAGACTTTATCATGAGAATAGCATGGGAAAGACTGGTCCCCATGATTCAAGTCCCTCCCCCTGGGTACCTCCCACAACATGTAGGAATTCTGGGCGGTACAATTCAAGTTGAGATTTCTGTGGGGACACAGCCAAACCATATCAAGGACCATATGTTATTTATTACCTGATAATAAGGTTGGCAAGAGTTGGCATTTCTGCCCAGGGATAGCTATTCCCATTGGGAATTCCACCTAGGTCTGGCTAGATTGTTAAAATTTTTGTATAGTCTCTCCCAATGTTTGGTGTCACCCTTGTTCCTTCTTAATCTCCAGATCTCTGTACTCTTAGCAATTATGAGCATACTTTTGCAATATTTAAGGTTTCCCAAGTATGGTTCTTTTCCTCTGCTTTTAAAGCAGAAGAAGGCATTTGCTATCTTATTAACTTTACCTAGTCTAAGGGTGTGAGTCTTATCCTCAGAGGGTGTGGGGTTTTTTTGGGGTTGCATTAAAAATGCTCCCATGTTTTACTTGTATCTATTAACTTTTTAATGGTTAAACCCAGCAGAGGTAACCCCAAGATAGTGATGTGGTTTGGATGTGTCCCCACCCAAATCTCATCTTAAATTGTCACAATTCCCAAGTGTCATGGGAGGAATCTGGTGGAGGTGATTGAATTGTGGGGGTGGGTCTTTCCTGCACTGTTCTTTCTCATGATAGTGAATGAGTCTCAGGAAATCTGATGGCTATAAAAATGGGAGTTTGCCAGCACAAGCTCTCTCTTTGCCTGCCATCACCCATGTAATATGTGTTGTGCTCCTCCTTATTTCCTTGAGGTTTTTTTTGGCTGCACAGGTTTGCACCACTATTTATTTACAATCATGTTCAGGTTCTCCAGTTTCCTCTGGGAGGAAAGTGGGTGGTTTGGACAAGGACAGGTCTTTAAGTGAACTGCAGGTTTTTCCAGCAGCAAAGCTTGATGTTTGAGGAGGTGATTATCTGTTAGCCAGATACTTCCTTTAGAGAATAGCAGTGCGGCTACATTATGGGGTGTGTAAACAGGTTATTCCTCATAGTTAACTCAACCATGCAACTGCAACTGCTCAGAGGCAAGCTGGCCATTTTTTAGCCATCAGGTTAAGCTTTTTGCTTAGGTGAGCAACTGGCTGCTGGGCTGGACTTTAGGCCCAAGTTAAAACTCCCAAGGCTATTCCATTTCTTTTTGAGACATAAAGATTAAATGTCTCCCCTATGGGAAGACTGAGTGTGGGTGCTTTAAGTAAGGGTTGTTTTAGCTGCTTAAAGGCCTTTTGAGCCTCAGGTTTTTAAGTCAGGGAGTGAGTTTTAGCTGCTTGAGTATAAGGTGACATAAAGGGTGAGCCATTACTTACCCAGGTATTTACAATTTACAAAAACCTGTAATGCTCAAAAATCCTCCTAGCTGTTTGAGTGTTCTGGGAAGGGTAAAGGGGAAAATAGTCTTAATTCTCTTCTCACCTAATGTTTTGGTACTTTCTGATAAGACTAGACCTAGGTACCTCACTAAAGTTTGACAGAACTGAGCGTTAGATTTGGAAATTTTATATCCTCTACCTGCTAGAAAATTAAAAAGAACCTTAGTATCTCCTTGAGAACCCCCTCAGTTGGGGCACAGAGGAGAATATTATCTACATATTGTAAAACTTTAACCTGAGGATGAGAAAACTCAGAGAGGTTTTTGATAATGCTTGCCCAAACAGGTGGGGGCTGTTTTGGAATCCTTGAGGCAGTACTGTCCAGGTTAACTAGTTAGCCTGGTTGGAGGGACGTTTTTATAGCAAATAAGTATTGGGAGTTAAGGTGCAATGGTATTCAGAAAAAGGCATTCTTTAGGTTTAAAACTGTGAATCATTTAGTTCCCTCAGGCATTTGAGATAGCAAAGTATAAAGATTAGGAACCACTGGATGGATTGGAACTATAGCTTTATTAATGGGATGGAAGTTCGGAACTAGCCTCCATTCCCCACTGGATTTCTGTACCCCTAATATTGGGGTTTGCAACACTCAAAAAGATTTTGTGCTTTTAAATTATTAATGATGGCTTTTAGGTTTTGTTTTTTCAGCTTTTGGCTTTAGAGGGTACTGCTCTTGGTTAGGGAAGAAGGTGAATTTTTTTTTTTAAGACTGCATTAAGAGTGAATATGATTGCTAAGACGGTTAAATTTTTAAGGTGAATTTGGGTCAGTATAGTGCTCGTAGCCTGGCCAGTTTTCCCTTGACTTGCCCACACCTCTGGGTTAATATTGGTTTTTACTAAGGGGAGGACAAAGGGTTCGTTCTGGAGCCATAAGGAAGGTGGCTCCCACAAGGGCTAGATTACCTTTACCTAGTAAAGGGGTGGGACTTTTAGGCATGATTAAAAACATATGAATAAATAGAAAGTTCCCCCAACTACAACTGAGAAGCTGTGAAAAATATTGGGTTAAGGGCTTTCCCAAGACACCCACCATGGTTGTGCTATGGGAGGAAAGAAGGAATGGACTGGAGAACAGAGGCTGGCTCCAGTGTTTAGAAGGAAGTTTACCTTCCTCCCTTCTACCTTCAGAATTACCCAGGGCTCCTGAATAGTAATGACAGTTTGAACCACTGGAGCCGGGGAATTAATCCCTGGGACTCGTTAGTCCTGCTGGACCATTCGGGAAACTGGTTCTGGACCCAGTGACCTACGTCTCTGGGAACAGTTGGATTTCCCCTGGTTTCCAACACAGGCTGGACAGGGTTGAGGTGGCTTCTTCTTGATGTCTGGGCAATCCCTTCTGAAATGTCCTGGTTTGCTACATTAATAGCAATTAGATGCATCTTGGGGATTCTGGATTTTACAGGCCTGTAATGCAGCCACTAGAGCCTCTTTTTTTTTTTTTTTTTCTTTTAAATACTACTTCTTCTCCTGGGCCTCCTCCAGGTTTTTATTGTAAAAGACTGAAGTGGCCACTTTACAGAGGTTCTTTAAAGTACTATTTGGACCTGTGGCCAGTTTTCTTTTGATATTAGGGGCTGCCTGAGTAATAAATTTGTTTTTTAAGATTAACTGTCCCTTAACAGAATCAGGAGATTGGGAGGTGTTTTTTAAGCCTTTTAGTATGCACATCAGAAAGTGTTTTTCCCCCCATTCATTTATAGAATTGTTGGGATTCTAATTGGGATTTTCAAGGGGTACTGCCTCCCTCCCTATTGGGAATGGAGGTTTTGTGATCAGCTCACCTTTCTTTCTTTTAGACTTCTTCCTTTAAAGACTTTTAGACTAGCTATATGTTTCTGCTACCTGTAAGGCTGCCTTTTTTTTTTTTTTTTTTTTTTGCAACAGAGTTTGGATTAAAAGTAGCATATCATATTTTTAAGTTAAACATTTGGATTAAATTTTAGAAAGCCTCTATGTATTTATTAGGGTTATTAGAGAACCTGCCCAGGTCTCCTTTTATTTAAGGTCCTACAATGAGAAGGAAACCTGAACCCTAGTAGCACATTGTCCCTTGGGCATTTCTTGCAGGGGCAACAGTGAAGTTGGGAATTTCTTGAGGGGCACTACCAGAGGAGCTAATGATTTGGCTACTGGAAACCTCAAATATATGGGGCAGGTAGGGTACCCAGAGGTTGCATATGAGAGCCCCAGGGTTTCTTTTCTTGATTCTGGGGAACCATCCTTTGAAGGCTTGATGTGGCTGCTAAGACAGTGGGGTTAACTGTACAATGCTTAAAGATTTGGGTTATCTTGCAAGGCAGAGAAAACCTGTATATTGGGAACCTCCAACCATTTGCCCTTTTGCCTACAGAAAAGTTTTAGTAGTTGAATAGTATAGAAATCAATATTTTCCTCAGAAAGCCAGGTTTATTTGTTCCCAAGATGATAACAAGGCCACACCCTTGTGTAATAGAATATAAACCACTTGCTCTGTAGAGTCTTAGGGTTAAAGGAGTTCCAGTGATTTAGAATGCACTCAAGGAAAGTACAGACTGCAGATGAAACCCATCTAGAAAGAGAGTGGGAGATGAGGTGTTCCTTAGTCCCTTCCTCGGTTTGGCGTGACACAGGGTGGAAGGACAGAGAGGAAAAAATGTTGCAGTTTTGCCCTTCTCCTCTTGCCTCCTCTCCTCTGGATCCTGGCAACCTTATAGGTGCTTCCCCATGGATACAAGTGTGACCTTTACTCATGGATCTGGAGGAGCTAATAGGCATGACTAGTCATGCTTACCTGCTCAAAGCACTAGCTTTTTGCCCTGTTGGATTTTTAGATCCACTCAGCCCAAAAGGCTTCCAAGGTATCCCACAGGCATGGGAGAGATTATGTAGTAGTTGGACTTGGGCAAGACTCTTTAATGGAGGAAGTGTTTTATTACCATATTTGGCATTTAGATTCTCTTGCTATGGCCTCAGTGAAAAACTGGAATCCCACAGAATGGGACTGATTAACTTCCAAACACAAAATTCTTTTCTTTTTTAGTTTAAATCCTGTGGGTAACCCCCCATATAGGCACCAAGGAATGAGAGCTAAGCAGAACCCTGGCACAGTTAGGGCTTGAGGAATACCTCACTTTATAATATTACTACTCAGCTATTTCCTTTTATATAATCCTTTATATAATCATATATTAGTTTATAGAATTAGGGCTTGAAGAATCCCTTTATATAATCCTCTATATATAATAATAGTTGATAGCATGAGTGCCTAAAGAATATTTCCCTACATATATACCTATAATTAGTTTATAATTGGAGGAATGCCTAGAGTGGACACAGTACAGAGCATGAATTAAGGAATAAGTAGCTTATAATTGGAGGAATGCCTAGAGCAGACACAGTGCAGAGCATGATTTAAGGGAAAACAGTTATACCAGGACAAGAATCCATGACCCAAGCAGCAGCGTTCAGTATCGTAAAGATACCCGCTGTATGGCAGGCTTGGGGCGAGAGCCACTCCTCCTAATAAAGGAGTTGTAGGACCTTGCTCCAGTTCTTGTGGAAGGCTGCCCTCAGACAGGCAATCCACCTTGGTGACTGTGAACTTTATCAGCTCTTTCTACTATGCTGCTTGAAAAGCATCTTCCCATAGAACTCACTGGAAGCTGCCAGCAGGTGGCGGTAACCTTGACAGCTCTGTCAGTGCTATGTGACTTAAAGCATCCCCCCATAAATCTTCTTAGAGGTAGTTTGCCCATAGATAGAGGTATTGCACACTGCACCCTCTTCACTGCGCATGGCCCACCTTCAAGCCTCGGTGACCTAATGGGGGTGGACCCCTTACTGCACACGGCCCTTGCCTTCATGGGAACGGGCCCCTTGCTGCGCACTGTCCACCTCCTGGCCTAGGTAACCTAACCCCATGTTTTATTGCTCATGAGCCTATCACTACCCTTAAAGATGACTTCACTCACTGCCCTGCCCCCAACCTATACACAGTAAATACTCATGCTTCTTTCTGGACATTCGGGGCCTTGCCTGACTCCGCTTATAGGTGGCGTGGCCCCCTGAGCCCAGCTGTTTTCCTTGTACTTCTGTGTCTTATCTCTTTATTTCTCGGATCCTGCACCTCAGCCGAGCATAAAGCACACCCCACGACCCTGTGGGGCCCTCAGCCCTATAAAATCCCAATGTAGTTGAATGCAGAACAGGTGCCTTAAAAAAAGCATAAAAACTGAATGGCTGCCCTTCCTTTGATGGGGATGGTATTGAAGCTAAGACCTGTTTTATTAGGATAGCTTTCTCCTGGCTATTGAAAGTGGAGTTTTTTCTGTTTGTTTACAAGTAGGATTTGGGGCCTGATCACTGATAGAGGGACATAAAAGGCAAAAGAATTAGGAAACTAGAGGTTTGGGGAGGGCTGACAAGGCTCCCCATGGAGAAAAATCTTATTCCACTAGGTGGTGCTGTAGGGTTGCAAATGTTATTAGGTAAAAACTCTGACTCCAAATTCTTTTCAGGCAAAAGTTAGAAAGAGAGGTTTGGGCCAGGTGCAGTGGCTCATGCCTGTAATCCCAACACTTCGGGAGGCCAAGGCAGGAGGATAACAAGGTCAAGAGATCGAGACCATCCTGACCAACATAGTGAAACCCTGTATCCACTAAAATACAAAAATTAGCTGGGTGTGGTAGCGTGCACCTGTAGTCCCAGATACTCAGAAGGCTGAGGCAAGAGAATTGCTTGAACCGAGGAGGTAGAGGTTTCAGTGAGCCAAGCGTGCACCACTGCACTCCAGCCTGGTGCCTGGCAACAGAGTGAGACTCTGTCTCAAAAAATAATAATAAATTTTAAAAAATGAAATTATTTTCCCACAACTTCTTAGTGCCAGGGGAAAAGAAAGAAAAAAAAAAAAGAAAAGAAAAGAAACAGAAGTTTGGAATTTGATAGGCTGTCCCCACAGCATAACCTGCCCCCAGCATAAGAAAATTAAGTTGTCTCATAAAGGAACTGTTGAAACAATGCTGAACTTTTTTTTTTTTTTTTTTGAGACAGAGTCTCTCACTCTGTGACCCAGACTGGAGTGCAGTGGTGCAATCTTGGCTCACTGCAACCTTTGCCTCCCAGGCTCAAGTGATTCTCCTGCCTCAACCTCCTAAGTAGCTAGGATTACAGGCACCCATTACCATACCTGGCTAATTTTTGTATTTTTAATAATGATGGGGTTTCATCATGTTGGTCAGGCTGGTCTCGAACTCCTGACCTCATGATCCACCTGCCTTGGTCTCCCAAAGTGCTGAGATTACAGGCATGAGCCACCACGCCTGGCCAATGCTGAACTTTTATATGAAGGAAAATAGAACCCAAATGGAGAGAAGGATATTCACTTGGGGTAAAGTATCTTCCCATATGTTACCATGAATGTTTATTATTGAGGGATAAAGGGACCTTGTTAGGTAAAAATTTAGACTGAAATATTGAATTCCCTGTTTCTAGGAAGTTACAAAAAGAATAATTTTTTTTTTTTTTTTGAGATGGAGTCTCGCTCTGTTGCCAGACTGGAGTGCAGTGGCACAATCTTGGCTCACTGCAACCTCTGCCTCCCGGGTTCAAGTGATTCTCCTGCCTCAGTCTCCCAAGGAGCTGAGACTACAGGCGCATGCCACTATGCCCAGGTAATTTTTTGTATTTTTAGTAGAGATGGGGTTTCATCATGTTGGACAGGATGGTCTCAGTCTCTTGACCTTGTGATCCACCTGCCTCAGGCTCCCAAAGTGCTGGGGTTACAGGTGTGTGCCACCACGCCTGGCCTAACAATAACTTTTTGAATTACACTCCTGATTACTAAGACACTGACTAACTTTACCCAGCAAGATTATATCCCTAGGTTGCAACCACCTGCAACATTGCATACAAAGAAGGGATAAGAGACATGATAGCCACAAGAAAGAGGGAAAATGCGATAGGAAAAGACTGGAAATCCCTGGGCTGACACCTGACAGGCTGCTGGGGACTGGAGTTAGTTTAAGGACCTTTAGATAACACTGAAGCATAGTCCCAGCCAGAAATCTTCAGCTGCCCTAGGACCTGCTTCCAATCTCTGACGGCTAGACCTTCCATGAATGGAAACTAGATTGGAATAGACAAGAAGTCTTAGAAAAAAGGGTTAAAGGTTCGCTTTTAACCACCCTTCGGATGAATTCCCTCTTTCCCAGACAACGTACCAAAATATGTTGTAGTCTCAGCAATGCACCAAGATGCAAGTCTCTGTTGTCTGAGATAATACCCAGAGTTCTTTGTCCTACCTCCAAGAAGATTAAGGAGTGCAGGCACAAAGGTGAGGTTGGAGCCAAAGTTTAATAAGCGAAAGAAGAAAACTCTCTGCCAGCAGAGAGGGGGTCCTAAACCAGGTACCCACTTTAAGGCCCATTCTGGGGTTTTTATGAACTGGAAAGGGAAGATGTGCTTAGTTTGCAGGTTGTCTTGGAGAATGTGTGACTTAGCTTGGCTCCGGACTAATTAGAAAGCTTGGCCTGGGACTTTAGCCCAGGACAAATTAGGTGCTGAAGTGATGATCCATAGAGGCTGCTTAGCTTGGCCCACGACCTATCAGGAGTTGAAGTGAAAGCTTAACCTGGGACTAATCAGGGGCTGAAGTGATGATTCAGAGGCTGGACTCACAGTCCAAAAAAGGAAAGAAGAAAGCCCACTGTGCCCATGCCCAAAAGATGAGAAGAAACTTTTTCCTGGGAGCCCACTGACCCAACAAATGACAAAGACACTTTTATGCTGGGCCTTTTTGTTTTCTGAGTGAGCCAGAGGGTTGTGCAAGTTTTTATCCAGATGGGCCAGAGGTTTTTCTATCTGTGTAGTTATGGGCATTTCTCCAGGCACAACATCCTGTGACTGTTCCCTTATTAGTGCCTGCAGCTTGATTTTGTTTCCCCAGGCTGCTGCTTATGTTACGTGGGGATGAGGCACAAACCCGTGGGCCAGGGGCTCTCCAGGGACCCTTCCCTTGTTATACTTATGGCAAGCTAACTAATTCCTTTCATAATCTCCGAAGACTTTTCCATACTCAACACACTGGCAGGGTTTCCCTTTAGGGTAAACGAGCCAGGGCCACTATGGGCCAGGAACACACACACACACACACACACACACACACACACACACACACACACACAGTTTTGGGAACCCAATCTCATTTAGCCAAAGAGAAATGTCAAGCTGGGAACTGGATCATACAGACCTGCCTTCCCTTTTGGTTCCTCAATAAGATGGCTATGAGAGGAAAGGCTACACCCCTCCCCCATTTTGCTGAAAAGAAAATTGCTGGCAAGCTATTACAACTTCACTATGGCAAAGGGAATTAACAGCTTATCTTTACAGGTGCAGTTAACCCGGCCTGCCAGACATAAATGCTTATCTGGTTGTTCCCCTGCCCCATTTTGTCTGTGTTGTATCTTATGTAAAATGCAGATTCCCCATATTTTTCCTCTGCCCCCCTTTACGTGAAAACCGTGTTTCTCAATATCCTTCCCTTTTCCTTTTAAATCTGGAGCCCTCAAAGTCATCTCTCGAGAAAGGCATAGACCCATCTCCTGGGCACATCCTTAGCTTTGGCAAATCTCCTAAAGTGATTGAGATTTGTTTTGTCATCTTCTTTGATTGACATCTGGTAACCATGAAGGGATCCTGAGTGAAAGTGACCCAGTCTGCAGCAGTTTGCCTCTCAGTGATTGGTACTGGCTTGGGCACCTTATAGCCTCAACAAACAGGACAATTTGCTGAAGTCTGGGACCTCTTTCCTCCGGGGATCCCTGATCTTCCAATGTTTCTCTGTTGGGGATCTGAGGTTTATTTGCTGTAAAAAAAAAAAAAAAACCCTCCCTTTTTGTGGGAGTTTTTACACTTGCTTTCATCAAGAAAGATGAGTTTGTCTGCTTCTGCATTGGCAGAGAGTTGTCTCCAGCTTGGGCCCCATCACTAGGTAAGAAACTGGTTTGGAATTCTGTCTTGCAAATTCTTTAAATGACTAAAATTAGCATTAACAACCAGCTTGCGCTAACTTCCTGCTTACACTTGGAGTGCTCAGAAATCATGTTTTGTGTGATAATAGTTTTGCTTAACTGTTTTTGTTGCTTTTGTGTGTGTGTGTGTGTGTGTGTGTGTTTTGGTCCTTTTCCCTATCAGATTTGACCAACTCTGAGCACTGTAGCTCATGAGTGTGGAATCTTTCACACTGAAGAAATATAGCACCTTGCTCCCCTCAGTCTTTTGGGGCATTCTCAGGCAACTGAGAATCACATGAGGGTGTCTGGGAGAAATGCTCCCTAAGAAGTGCAGCAGCTCCAAATAGGTTTCCCCTTTCAGAAGAACATATTTAGGGTCTAATCTCAGCTGGCAGGTGCATATAAGGAACCAACTCTTCCTGCACCTTGAGCCCCTGACACATTTGTGTCAGGTAGCCATGACACAGGTAGACCAAACTGGTTCAGGAGGTAATGGCTTTGAAAATCCAGGTCCACAAGCAGCACATTTTGGGTCCGACACATGACCCGACTACATCAGTTCCGAGGAGGAGCTCTAAATTATGGAGAACAAGGCCTCTAAGTCCCCCGCAGCTGCAGAACACAAAACCCCCCCTTTAGATATTCTGGCAGGGTATATGCAAAATACTTATGGCAAATTGTCATGCAAATATTTAACCAAGTGGACCACTAGAACTAAAGCAGATTCTAAGTTACAATGACCTAAATGGGGATCTTTTGAGATGCCCAAATTGGTGTACCTGATAACCAGGATGGAAAATGCAGGCACAACAAATAAGCAACCAGAATGGGAGAGTTATCTTCAGTGGCATACAGAGAGTAGCCAAAGGGGCGAAGACTCCCTCATCTCTCTATGGGAGGCAAACAAGCAACTCAGAAATGCTCATCGAGAACTCTCTAACTTTTTACCTCTCTTAAAGAAATCCTCAAAATCCCGTACTTTCCACTTGGCAGCTCCACCTACACTCCCACTCTACCCTGACTTCTCTGAACTTCCCCAGACCAGATCTGTCCCTCTTTTCTCCTTCATGTCTAACATTTGCTCAACAAAAGGCAGTCAGGAATCTGACTTTGAAGACCCCACCTGCTGATTCCTTGGCAGTGTCTCATCTGCAAAATGTGGAAAAGGGGGACCCTACAAGGACTTCTCTCATAATCACCCCATTTCAGGAACAACTGGTAACAGGTAGGGAAACCCCAGCCATTATCTACCAACCTTGGTCAAAGGCTGAATTATGAGGCATAAAGAATTTCCTCACTCCCATAAAGATCCAATCAGGTTTGCCCAAGAATTTGAGCTCATTATCAGAACCTATGACCCAGGTCATTCGGACCTTTATCAGCCAGTCCACATGTTGGTCTCGGAAGTTAAAGCTAAAGAATGGCTAGAAAAAGTACAACGGGGCTAAGTGCGGTGGCTCACGCCTGTAATCCCAGCACTTTGGGAGGCCAACGTGGGTGGATCACAAGGTGAAGAGATGGAGACAGTCCTGGCCAACATGGTGAAAACCCGTCTCTACTAAAAAGGTAAAAATTAGCTGGGTGTGGTGGCGTGTGCCTGTGGTCCCAGCTACTTGGGAGGCTGAGGCAGAAGAATCACTTGAACCCAGGAGGCGGAGGTTATAGTGAGCCAAGATCGTGCCACTGCACTCCAGCCTGGTGACAGAGCGAGACTCTGTCTCAAAAAAAAAAAGAAAGAAAGAAAGAAAGAAAAAGCACAATGGTCAGATCCTATAACAGATTTGACCCCTGAAGGCCCAATAAAGCCACACACCAGCCCCTCAAAATCCAGAAGACAGATGTAAAGACCCATGAGAATGAGTAATGACTCTGTTAAATTACTATTCCTTCAGTGTTCCAAAGGGTTGTGGATTGGAAAAAATCCAGCAACACCGCCAGAACCCAAAAGAATCAGTTTTAGTTTATTTCATGTTTTGATAAAACTTTTAGACAATATTCTGGGATATCAGCTGATTGCATTGAAAACAATAAAAATTATACATTATTAAATGCAAATTTCTTAAACAGACTAGATGATGATTTAGATACCCTTGAAAAATGCCACAGGATAAATGGGGCCACAGAACTAGTTAACTTAGCTGACCAATTATCCCACCCTATGATAAAAATGGAAAAGCAGAAGATTGCTGGAGTTATGCATGTATAGCTAAAGCTGTTAACTTCTCAAACTTCTCAGCTCCAGAAAGATTTTAAGCTTTCTTGGTCTGAGACCCCTTCCCTCCCAGTCTGTTGCTATTGTAAAACACCAGGACACCTTAGAAAGGATTGCCTTAGGCTGAAATGAGAGAAAAAGGAGGAAAATGCAACTCAAGAAGATTAGCGGTGCTCCAAGGAAGTACAGGACTTTCACATCTCCAAATATTCTACCCTGACAAAAAAAATTGGGAGAAATTAGTATAATAAACCATGAACTTACAACTGCTTTTTTTGACACAGGCGTGTCTACATCTCTGATAATTCTCAGCTTATTTAGAAAGCCCATTCCTCAGAGTAATAAGAAAGTTAACATGGTGGGTATGTTTAATAAAACAATCTTATGTTTTAAATCCAAAGCTATACCTTCCCATTTCATCGGGTTCAGCTCCCCTACCACAGGCTCTAAGTGTGACATGCTCTGTAGGTCCCATATGTTTCTTACATGCCCTGCAGCCCTTGTCAAGCTTTTGGGCCATGATCTCCTCAACATCCATAATGCCGTTATCTCTTTTTCATCAAAAGGTGAAATTTTTAAAGAATTGGAGCTGCAGGACCAAAAAAAAAAATTAAAAAACGTCCCAACAGTGTAACACAATTTAGTACTAGTAATGTTAAAACACCACCTTGTAACCAGGAAAATGAAATGGAGAGAGAGGAGGAAATATTAGGAGAGAAAAGTAGACATTAGAATAAAAAGTAGGAAACAATAAAACTCCTTTTAGCTTCCCCAATTTTCCTGTTAACACTAGAACACTTGTTCCAGGATGTCCCTTTCCACTTATGGTCTCAGTGAAATACAAATATAGGGGAAATATTCTCAGCCACTACAATAAAGATAGAGATAAACCTGAAGAAACCCCTACCCAAATTTAAACAATATCCTCTACAGCAGGAAGCCATAGATGGAATTGCCCCTATCATACAAGATTATCTGAAAAGGGAACTCAATATTCCCTGCACAAGTCCCTGCAATAGCCCTATATTCCCAGTAAAGAAGCCAAGTGGGAGAGGATGGAGATTTGCACAGGACTTGAGGGCAATAAATAATATCACAATACCCAGACACCCAGTAATCCCCAACTCACATATCTTTCTATCAGCTATGCCCACCACCAGCCAGTGTTTCTCAGTTGCAGATCTCTGCAGTGCCTTCTTCAGTACTCCTGTAGATCCAGACAGCCAGTATTTGTTTGCCTTTACTTGGAAAGAATGGCAATATATGTGGACTGTAATGCCCCCAGGGTATACAGAAAGTCCCACTTTTCCCAAATATTAAAAGCTGATTTAGAGGATTTAAATTCTCCCCAGGGCTCAACACTCATTCCATATATAGATGCCCTTCTCCTTTGTTCAGACACACTATCTTCCCCCCAGGAAGGTAGTCTATACTCAAACAGTCACCAAGGGACACAAAGTGTCCAAACACAAACTTCAGCTATGCTTACCACAAGTTAAGTATTTGGGGTCATATTATCTCAGTCAAAGGACTGAGTATTAACCCTAACAGAGTGAGAGGAATTTTAGAATTTTAGCTTTCCCAATGCCTGTCACTAACAAACAATTTAAAGGATTTTGGGTCCTGGCTGGCTATTTTAGAAACTAGATACCAAATGGCTTCCTTATGACTCAACCTCTGTAGGCATACCTAAAAAATGAACAACCTGATCCCATCTTGTGGACTCCTGAGGGACAATCAGCTGTACAACAAATAAAGGAAATTCTGACTAATGCCCCAGCCTTAGGGCACCCAAACTACAAACTGCCTTTCTCCCTTTTCACACATGAAACTGGAGGTACTGCAACCAGGGTACTGATCCAGAAACATGGTGATCATCAGAGAACTATAAGCTATTATAGCCAATACCTGCACCCTGTGGCTCAAGGGCTGCCTCCTTGTGTGAGAGCAATAGCAACCATGGCCCTTCTGTACAAGTCTGTTGAAAAAATTATTATGAGTTCCCCCCTTACCATTTTTGTGCCACATTCTGAAGACCCTTCTAAACGCTTATCATACTCAACATCTGTCTGTCAACTGGTTAGCCTCTTATTAGATTTTGCTTTTACCATCTTCCAATATTACTATTTCCCACTGTAATAATCTTAATTTGACCACTCTCTTGCCAGGCCCTTTTGACAAGACCCCTCATGACTGTGTTCTGTTGACTGACTGACTTCTCACCCCCAGGACAGACCTACAAGAGATGCCACTGGATAATGCTAAAATAGAATGGTATACAGATGGGTCTTATTTAAGAGGAGAGGATGGAAATTTTAGAGCAGGTTATACTGTGGTTTCCTTACTACAGGTAATTGAAGCCTGTCCTCTTCCCCAAGCCAGATCATCTCAAGTGGCTGAATTGATTGCCCTGACCCATTTGTATTTTGTCAGTTGGCAAAATACAAAGTCGCAAACATTTACACTGACAGCTGCTATGCTTTTGGAGTTCACATGACTTTGGGATGCTATGGCAAGACAGAGGATATTTTACTTCCTCGGGGCAACCCTTTATAAAAAATGTACAACATGTATCAGAGCTGTTAGAAGCTATCCTAAAATCCAAACATTTGACAATTATAAAAATCCCAGCCACCCAACATTAGACACCACAGAAAGGGTAACCAATTGGCTGATGCCACAGCTAGAAGAGCAGCACCCGAGTCATCAGCCCCAATCCAGAAAATGGCCATAAAACCCCAAACACTTAGAAAAACACATTGAAAAAACCCAGAGCATAGCTCCTACCAAAGAGAAATCTACTTGGAAATGGGGATACTTTTCTCCCAAACTGAAATATAGTGTGGACCTAATAATAATAAACCCATTATTCCAATGGGATGCCAGGTGTCCCTTATGGAATACGTTCATAATCTAACCCATTGTAATCCAGATAAAGTGATATCCCGGTATAGACAGTATTACTGGAAACCATGCTTCACAGTGGCACAAAAGATTTACTCTGGATGTGTCATTTGTCTCAAATACAACCCAGGAAAGCCCCTCCATGGGGCCTACAGTCATTTTCCCCTTCCAGCTGGACCTTTTGAGGTATGGCAGCTTGACTTTGTTCAGCTGCCATCATCTCAAGGTGACGAGTATGTTTTAGTAATGGTCTGCATGTTTTCCCCTTGGGCTGAAGCTTTTCCCTGCAGGCAAGCAACAGGCATTGGCAGCTGGAAAAATCCTACTAGAAAAAATTATCCCCCATGGCAAGTCCCATGTGGAGTTCACAGTGACAGGGGAATTCAGTTTACTGGCCAGGTTATCCAAAATATTTGTAAAACTTGGCCCATATTTTAACATTTCCTTTGTGCCTACCATCCCCAATCCTCAGGCCTAGTGGGGAACCACAACTGGCTAAATTCACCTCCCCTGGCCCAAAGCACTTCCCTAGTGCTGCTTACACTCTCATCCACCCCTTTTGGAAAGCAACTGTGTCCTTAACAAATATTAATGGGAAGACCCATATGTATGGGAACAAACATAATCAACCCAACTTTTCTCAAGGGAGATACATTGCAATATTGTGAGGGGCTTATTTATCACCTTAAAAAAAGACAAGATTTGGTGAAGAATTCCTTTCACAGTGTGCTCCATGAAGATAGGGTGCCTGGTCATAATTTGCAACCCGGAGATTTTGTCTATTAGCAAATACATCTAATAAAAGATTCCATTCAACCCCAGTGGAAGGGCCCATACCTGGTACTATTGACCAATCTATATGCCACAAAATTAGAGGGTGTAGACTTATGGATTCGCAAATCTTAAAAAGGTACGACCTCCTGAGTGAACTGTAACTCCTACCAAAGACCTTCATCTCCAGTTCACTAAATATTGACCTTCAACCCAGGATTAGAAGCAGACAACAGCTGCTGTGGCCTGTTTAAATCCAAGACACAGGACCAGGCCTGTACACAAAGAAATGCCTGTTTACTGTACAATAACCCTTACAATTATTGTCCTATATATACTGTCATCTGCTGTCTCATAAGGAACAGGGCGCTTGCCTTGTCTGATTTAACACCCTTTAGTAACTAAGATGAATTTCACAACTTTGCTATTATTAGTCATGGATCCCTACATCTTTTTGCCACTGCCACTCACTGATGCCCATGAAACAAACCTGTTTCTACAACCGGCTCAGGATTATGCAGACAGATGATAAAAGAACACCTGCTGGATATGTGGACTCATGCCTCTTTCCAGTGGCTCTGGCCTGCCATGGTGGGTGTCCTCCTTCCAAGGTCAGGACTGGATAGAATACCAAAAATTTATTACATCACAGAAATGGTCTGGTATTCTTAGTGCTCCAATAACAAAAGACAATATATATAATTGGCCCATTAAAAACACCCTTGGCCAGGTTCAGTGGCTCACGACTGTAATTCTAACACCTTGAGAAGCCAAGGTGGGTGGATCATTTTAGATCAGGAGTTTCAGACCAGCCTGGTCAACATGGTGAAATCCCATATCTATTAAAAATACAAAAATTAGCCAGGTGTGGTGGTACACACCTATAATCCCAGCTACTTGGCAGGCTAAGGCAGGAGAATTGCTTGAACCTGGGAAGCGGAGGTTGCAGTGAGCTGAGATCATACCACTGCATTCCAGCCTGAGTGATGGAGTGAGATTTTGTCTCAAATAAATAAATACACTCAAGAACAAGGGACATGGGAAAAGTTTTTCAATGGAAAGGATCAGCTCATTAGCTCTCACTTTAGCATCCGTGCCAACTAAAACAGAAAGCAGTGACCATGCCCCAAACGATGGCCCTTTTAAAATGGAATAATGCAAACTTGGGATGGATTTACGTGGTTCACCCCTTCATTTGGCCAACTCAGCCAAAATGCTCCTTTGTGCTGGGAACAAAGAAATCACCACCCAGGACCTATGGCCAAACAGTAGGATAGATATGGGGTGGATACCTGGAGAATGTTGTGACCACGTTATCATATTATGAGACACTGACTGGCATGCCACCAATTGGGTGCAGCAACCAGGTATTTATTGGCTCACTCCAAATGGGACATACTGGCCATGTGGCACTGACTTACAGCCATGGTCCCCTCCAGGGTGGTTGGGATGATGCTCCCTAGGTTATGCTTGGGCACAAGGACAATTAATTCAGACCTTGCCAAAACCAGCAAACTTTTGTCATTTACAATCTTGTTGGACACATTCAGCATTCCAATGGTGTGATCACTTAGCTTCAATCTCTGTACCACAAATAGGTATTGAAGCTGTTATACAGAATATAGAAGCCTTAACAAATTACACCCAAAAGGCCCTGAATGATGGCAATATGAGTAACTCTTTGCTGAACCATGGGGTCATGCTTATGAGAAAAGCTGTGCTGCAAAATCGTATGTGTGGGTAACCCCCCATATAGGTACCGAGGAAGGAGAGCTAAGCAGAATCCTGGCATAATTAAGGCCTGAAGAATATCTCAGTTATTTCCTTCTAGGTAATCCTTTATATAATCATATATTAGTTTACAGAATTAGGGCTTGGAGAATATCTCAGTTTATAGTGTTACTACTTAGTTATTTCCCTTTATATAATCCCCTATATATGATCACGTTAGTTCATAGAGTGGGTGCCTAAAGAAAATCTTACCAGTTACTTCCGTGTGTGTGTGTGTGTGTGTGTGTGTGTGTCTTAGTTCATTATTGGAGGAATGCCTAGAGTGGACACAGTACAGAGCACGAATTAAGGAATAAGCAGCTTATAGCTGGAGGAATGTCTGGAGCAGACACAGTGCAGAGCATGATTTAAGAGAAAACAGTTACACCAGGACAAGAACCCATGGACCAGGCGGCAGCGTTCAGTATTGTAAAGATACCCGCTGTATGGCAGGCTTGGGGCAAGAGCCACTCCTCCTGATAAAGGAGTTGTAGGACCTTGCTCCAGTTCTTGTGGAAGGCTGCCCTCAGACTAGCAAACACACCTTGGTGACTGTGAACTTTATCAGCTCTTGTTACTGCTGCTTGAAAAGCATTCCACTATAGAACTCCCTGGAAGCTGCTAGCAGGTGGCGGAGACCCTGACAGCGCTGTCTCTGCTGTGTGACTTAAAGCATCTTCTTATAAGTCTTCTTAATAGCTTGCCCATAGATAGAGTTATTACACACTGCACCCTCTTCACTGCGCACGGCCCACCTCCATACCTTAGTGACCTAATGGGGGTGGACCCCTTACTGCACACAGCCCTTGCCTTGATGACCTAATGGGAATGGACCCCTTGCTGTGCACTGTCCACCTCCCAGCCTAGGTGACCTAATGGGGGTAGACCCTATGTTTTATTGCTCACAACCCTTTCACTATCTTTAAAGATGATTTCACTCACTACCCTGCCCCCTAACCTATACACAATAAATACTGATGCTTCTGGACATTCGGAGCCTTGTCTGACTCTGCTTATAGGTGGCATGGCCCCGAGCCCAGCTGTGTTTTCCTTGTACTTCTGTGTCCTGTCTCTTTATTTCTCAGATCCTGCACCTCAGCACAGCATAAGGGATACCCCACGATCCTGTGGGGCCCTCAGCCCTAGAGTATGGCTTTAGATATACTCACAACAGCACAAGGGGTTACCTGTGCCATCATAAAAACTGAATGTTAGGCCGGGCTCAGTGGCTCATGCCTGTAATCCTAGCACTTTGGGAGGCAGAGGCAGGTGGATCACAAGGGCAAGAGATCAAGACCATCCTGGCCAATATGGTGAAACCATCTCTACTAAAAATACAAAAATAAGCTGGGTGTTGTGGTGTACTCCTGTAGTCCCAGCTACTCAGGAGGTTGAGGGAGGAGAATCACTTGAATCCAGGAGGTAGAGGCTGCAGTGAGCCAAGATCGTGCCACTGCACTCCAGCCTGGGGACAGAGCAAGACTCCATCTCAAACAGAAACAAAAAACTGAATGTTGTGTGTATACTCCAGATGAATCAAAGAACATAACCTGATTTATGACTAATATGAAAACTCAGATAATCAACCTGACAGATCCAAAACCCTCACTAATTGATTGGATGAGTAGTTGGTTTGGATTCTGGGGAACTTGGTGGCAGAAGCTATTGTTTATGATTTCTGATTTGTCCTGTTTTTGCTTATAATGCTGTTATAGTATATATTTGCAAATAAGTCCAGTGCAACTGAAAGGGATAGGGTAATGGTTGCCCAGAGAATTGCTCTAACTGAGGAGGCAGCAATACAGCCTGACCTAGCTTCCAGGTTTGCCCTGGAAAGGTTTGTGGCTATAAATCTGGTCTAGGTCCCTATATATTTTTCTTTTTTTCCTTTCCTTTTCCCCTTCTTTCCTTTTTTAAATCTTCCTGGGATATGACTTCCTAGGAATGAGACTTCCCAGCAACGTGGGACATGATGTCCTAGGAATGAACATTCCTAGTGATATATGACCTGAACTTCTAGGAATAAAACCATCCTAGCAACAGACAAACCAGCAGGTGGGAAAAAAAGGAAGAAGCAACCTGAGGTCAGGAACCCACATTTCTTTTTGAAACACTTTTTTTCAAAAGATTTTAAAGAAAAAATTGGAAGAGATATGAAAGGAAATTAAATTTTGGAACCGCAAACTCATTTAGCTAAAGGGAAAAGTCAAGCTGGGAGAACTGGGTCTCACAAACCTGCCTCCCCATTTAGGTTCCTAAATGTGGGTAACCCCCACATAGGTACCGAAGAAGGAGAGCCAAGCAGAATCCTGGCACAACTGAGACCTGAAGAACATCTCAGTTTATAGCATTACTACTCAGTTATTTCCATATATATATATATATATATATATGACTATAGCTTAGTTTATATTTGGAGGAATGCCTAGAGTAGATACAGTACAGAACATGAATTAAGGAATAAGCAGCTTATAGTTGGGGGAATGTCTGGAGCAGACACAGTGCAGAGCATGATTTAAGAGAAAACAGTTACACCAGGACAAGAACCCATGGACCAGGCGGCAGCATTCAGTATCGTAAAGATACCCGCTGTATGGCAGGCTTGGGGCAACAGTCACTCCTCCTGATAAAGGAGTTGTAGGACCTTGCTCCAGTTTTTGTTGAAGGCTGCCCTCAGATCAGCAATCGCACCTTGGTGACTGTGAACTTCATCAGCTCTTGTTACTGTGCTGCTTGAAAAGCATTCCACTATAGAACTCCCTGGAAGCTGCCAGCAGGTGGTGGAGACCCTGACAGCTCTGTCTCTGCTGTGTGACTTAAAGCATCCTCCTATAAGTCTTCTTAGTAGCTTGCCCATAGATAGAGTTATTACACACTGCACCCTCTTCACTGCGCACGGCCCACCTCCATACCTCGGTGACCTAATGGGGGTGGACCCCTTACTGCACACAGCCCTTGCCTCGATGACCTAATGGGAATGGACCCCTTGGTGTGCACTATCCACCTCCCAGCCTAGGTGACCTAATGTGGGTGGACCCCTTGTTTTATTGCTCACGACCTTATCACTATCCTTAAAGATGACTGCACTCACTGCCCTGTGCCCTAACTTACACACAATAAATACTGATACTTCTGGACATTTGGGGCCTGGCCTGACTCTGCTTATAGGTGGCGTGGCTCCGTGAGCCCAGCTGTGTTTTCCTTGTGCTTCTGTGTCCTCTCTCTTTATTTCTTGGATCCTGTGCCTCAGCACAGCATAAGGGACACCCCATGACCCTGCGGGCCATCAGCTCTACACTAAATAAGATGGCTACAAGACAAAAGGGTACACCCTCCCCAATATTGTGCCCACAAGGGAATTCTGGTGAGCTGTTAAAACTTCACCCTGGTGGCCGGGCACAGCAGCTCACACCTGTAATCCCAGCACTTTGGAGGGCTGAGGCGGGCAGATCACTTGAGGTCAGGAGTTTGAGACCAGCCTGGCCAACATGGGGAAATTCCATCTCTATTAAAAATACAAAAATTAGCTAGTTGTGGTGGCACTCACCTATAAACCCGCCGACTCGGTAGAAAGGCAGGACAATTGTTTGAACCTGGAAGGCAGAGGTTGCAGTGAACAGAGATCACACCACTGCCCTCCAGCCTGGACGACAGACTAAAACTCCATTTCAAAAAACTAGGAACAAAAAATAAAACTTCACCATGGTAATGCAAACTGACAGCTTATTTTAACACGTGCAGTCACCCTAGCCCATCAGATTGTTCCCCACCCCTATTTCGTCTGTGTTATCTTATTTTTAATTTTTTTCAAGATGGGGTTTCACCATGATGGCCAGGCTGGTCTTGAACTCCTGACCTCAGGTGATCCACCCACCTTGGCCTCTCAAAGTGCTGGGATCACAGGCGTGAGGCACCGCGCCCGGCCTCCTCTGCTATGTTACGTAAAATGCAGATTCCCCACATTTTTCTTCTGCCCTTTTTTTATGTGAAAACTGTGCTTCTCAATCGTCCGCCCTTTCCCTTTTAAATCTGGAGCCCTCAAAATCATCTTTGGAGCAAAGCATAGACCTGTCTCCTGGGCACGTCCTTAACTTTGGCAAATACATTTCCTAAAATGACTGAGACTTGTCTCATCTTCTTCGACTGAGGATACATACACAGACATACATATGCACGCACACACGCACACACATACATGTCCACACACGCACATCCACACGGA
>PVKP010022953.1:0-36939 GCA_004027715.1 Plecturocebus donacophilus | reverse complement strand
GAGAGAGAGAGAGGGAGAGAGAGAGAGAGAGAGAGAGAGAGGGAGAGAGAGAGAGGGAATGTGTGTGTGTGTTTTCCATCCATCTAAACAAGCCTGGAACACTCCAACGTTTCGACGTTTTACTTAGATGAGAACATCTTACTGTTGTCTCAGTTTTGTGTTTGAGATAAAACTACAAGAGGTCAAAATTACTTCCTCTGGGTCAAAAAATTAGTCAATGGTGCAGTGAGGCACAAACTAGCTCCCTGCCCAGTTCTGTGCAGCAGTGACAGAAGAATTGGAACGTCTGATAGAAACAGAACCGTTGCTGATTGCCCCTGAACGCGCTTCCGTCTACACTGCAGCTCAGCACTCTTCTTCAGCAATTAGCAGCTTCGTCCTGTGAGGAGCAGGGGGCTGACATTAGTCAGTCGAGTGGTCTTCGCAGCAGGGCTGTAGGGAGAGTCAGGGGAGGAAGCATGGCCGGCCGGCTCTCATCTGTGACCCCAGCACTTTGGGAGGCCGAGGCGGAGGATCAGGAGGTCAGGGGTTTGAGAGCAGCCTGGCCACCGGTGAAACCCCGTCTCTGCTAAAATATACAAAAGTCAGCCAGGCGTGGTGGCGTGCACCTGTCATGTCAGCTCCTCGGGAGGCTGAGGCAGGAGACTCGCTGGAACCCGGGAGGCGGAGGCTGCGGTGAATGGAGACTGCAGCCTGGGCGACACCGTGAGGCTCTGTGTCCAAAAAAAGCAAAGACAGGAAGGAAGGAAGAAAAAAAAGGAAAGAAAGGACAGGAAAGCGCTCCTGGCCTGCGGCTCCTGGCGACCATCCCGGCGACTTCAGCCTGGGTGCCAGAGCAGGACTCCGCCTCCGAACCCGTGACTACATGAGGATAAGTAAGGCGTCGTGTCCTCGCAGCGGCTCAGCACTCGGTGGCAGACATGGCCCGTCTCCCGGCTTCCCGTGGCCACGAGGCACAGGCGGACAGAGCTCTTCCCACCCCTGGGCTGACAATGCGAGGGCGCCCAGCAGAGACCCCGTCCAGGACCCTGCCTGGAACCGCAGCACTCTGGGAAGCTGAGGTGGGCGGATCACCTGAGTCCAAGAGTTCGAGGCCAGCCTGGCCAACGTGGTGAAACCCCATCTCTACTAAAAATGCAGAAAATTAGCCTGGCGTGGCGGTGGGTGCCTGTAGTCCCAGCTACTCGGGAGGCTGAGGCAGGAGAATCGCTTGAACCCGGGAGGCGGAGGTTGTGGTGAGCTGAGATTGCATCACTGCACTCCAGCCTGGGGACAGAGAAGACTCCATGTAAAAGAATAAAACAAGATAAATTAGAAATGCAATTATATTAAAACCCTTTCCCCAGGAATCTCGTCAAATAACCAGGAAAGATTAACCACAAGAGAAGACACTCGACCTTTCACATATTCCTCCAAGTGCAGCTCCGAGAGAGGACCCGAGAGGCTTTATCTGCATAACCGAGCAGCTTTGTTCATCCTCTGCCCTTCGCTTCTGGCCTCACACCCCAGAGCTCACAGGAGCTTCGTCCCAGATACTGTTCTTTGGGTTCATTCATTCTCCGTGAAAACCACTCCCTAGGAGGAAGGGCGTAGAAGCATTCGACCTGACTGGGTGACTGGCTGATCATCCCGGATTCCCCTGAGCTGTACATGTTAAATACATTCTGTATGCTCTTTTCCTCTTATTAATTTGTCAATAGTCCACGTTCAGCAAGCTTTCAGAGGACAGAAGGGGAAGCTTTTTCTGGGTCTCTGCAATGACAAATTGACCAGATGAGATCAGAAGTCTGGGGATGCAAGGACTTCCTGGGATCACATCATTATTTTTCCTGCTTTGGTTAGGGATGCTATCTTACCAGAGCAAATAGATGGCAGTCGGTTCAGGTCAGAAAACTCACACGTGGGATCTGTATATCAGATCTGTGGGGCCCTCCCTTCCCCAAACCAGTGAGTTTAAGGGTGAGGTGATTTCTCTTTTATTCACATATATAATCCATACTCTCTAAAACATTTCCTTTTTCATTTTAGTGATTTCCAAGCTATCGCTTTAGTCAAATGAACTTATTTCTGTTAAATTACAAATAATTACTGCTAGGATGAGTCCTGACTGAAAGTAATCAGTAATTCTCTTCCTGTCCACCCCCTATCAGATTTAGATAAAAATTCAATGTTTTTAAATGTCTGTAGGTTGGTTAGGAGACGTGGGAGGAGACGACGGGGAGACGGTGGAAAGCGAATTTAGGTAATGCTGCTGTGTGTACTCATCTGCTTCCTTATGCCCTTCGTCAACTCATTTTCATACATTTCTTCGGGATCTTGTTCAAGAAGATCTTTCGATATTTTTCAGCCGGCTCTAATTTCTCCTTCTCTATGTTACTGCTCCTAATTTTATAGACTACGCTATTACGTGTTACTGCTTTTTCTTTTCTTTTCTTTTGAGATGGAGTGTCGCTCTGTAACCCAGGCTGGAGAGCAGAGTGTGGTCTCAGCTGATGGCAACCTGCGCCTCCCAGGTTCAAGGGACCATCTGCCTCCGACTCCCAAGTAGCTGGAATTACAGGTATAAGCCACCGTCCCTGGCCCATGTGTTCTCTTTTATAGTCTATTCATTATGTACATGATGCATTTACTTCCCTAATTGTGGTGTAAGCATTTTTAGAGGATGCTTATACTGCAATTAGGGAAGTAAATATATCATGTTCCTATTCCATTTGCGTATTGCTTCACAAAGGCATTCAGATAATAAATGCTTGATAAGGAATACATAAATCAATGCATAACTGATCAGCGTCTTCTCTTCCCTCAGTCTTCGTCTCTCCTGAAGACATTTTAGATGCAAAGTTAGAAGTATGGGACTTACTGGAGTCTCCCTTGGCAGTTTCTGGATCTGTGTCTCTTGCATATAAACATTTCCTTAATGACTTATTTATGTTTGAAAATCTTACAACTACGTGAAAATATGTTAAATGAAAAAAAGATTTCGTTATTCTCATAAGAAAAATTAACCCAAGATACCTAATAGATCAAAACCATATAGATTAAACAAACTAAATTTATGTAAGTAATAAATAAATATAAAATAAATACAGTTTTCACATATGAATTTTTATTGTATTCACCAAAGGAGGAAGAGGACTTGGTTGCAGGTGATGGACAGTGGAGGACTAGGGGGGGATTATTCTTTCAAAGTCAGTGAAGATTCAGTGCCAGACCAGCATTCAGTATCAAACTTAATGTGATTAATAATTTCCTTTACCTTAAGGCTTTGACCATACAAAAGCTACACACAAAAAGCCTTTATAGCACATTGAAATGGTGAATATGTACAGCAGATTGAAGAGTCATAGCAGATGCAACTCTCTCATTCACTTTGTTTGGCATGTGTATGAAAAACAGTATTTTGGGTTCATCTAAATATGTCCTTGATATGGTTTGGCTGTGTCCCCACCCAAATTTCATCTTGTAGTTCCCATAATCTCACTTGTCATGGGAGGGACCCAGTGGGAGGTAGTTGAATCATGGAGTCAGTTACCTTCATGCTGTACTTGTGATAGTGAGTGACTTCTCATGAGATCTGATGCTTTTATAAGGGGGTTTTCCCCCACTTCACTGTGCATTTCTTCTTGCTGATGCCATGTGAAGAAGAACATGTTTGCTTCCCCTTTCACCATGATTGTAAGTTTCCTGAAGCCTCCCCAGCTATGCAGAACTGTGAGTCAATTAAACCTCTTTCCTTTACAAATTATCCAATCTCAGGTATGTCTTTATCAGCAGTGTGAGAATGAACTAATACAATAAATTGATACCAAGTAGTGGAGCACTGCTGTAAAGATACCCAAAAACATAGAAGCGACTTTGGAACTGAGTATCAGGGAGAGCTTGGAGCAGTTTGGAGGGCTCAGAAGAAGACAGGAAGATGTGGGAAGGTTTGGAACTTCTTAGAGACTTGTTGAATGGCTTTGACCAAAATGCTCATAGTGATATGGACACTAAGGTCCAGGCTGAGGTTGTCTCAGTTGGGAATGACCTATTTGGGAACTGGAGCAAAGGTGACTCTTGTTATGCTTTAGCAAAGAGACTGGTAGCATTTTCCCCCAGCCCTAGAGATCTGTGGAACTTTGAACTTGAGAGAGATGATTTAGGGTATCTGGTAGAAGAAATTTCTAATCAGCAAAGCATTCAAGAGGTGACAGAGCATAAAAGTTTGGAAAATTTGCAGCCTATGTGGTAGAAAAGAAAAACCCACTTTCTGGGGAGAAATTCAAGCCCTGCAGAAATTTGCATGTCTTCAAGGCATGTCAGAAACCTTCACAGCAGCCCCTCCCATCACAGGCCTGGGGGCCTAGGAGGAAAAATTGGTTTTGTGGGCCAAGTCTAGGGACCCCCTTGCTGTGTACAACCTAGGAACTTGGTGCCCTGTGTCCCAGCCACTCTAGCCATGGCTACAAGGTGCCAAGGTACAGCTCAGGTCATGACTTCAGAGGGTGCAAGCCCCAACCAAGCTTTGGCAGCTTTCATGTGGTGTTGGTCCTGCAGGTGCACAGATGACAAGAATTGAGGTTTGGGAACCTCCACCTAGATTGCAGAGGTTGTGTGGAAATGCCTGGATGTCCAGGTAGAGGTGTGCTGCAGGGCAGAGCCCTCACGGAGAACCTCTACCAGGTCAGTGAAGAACGGACATGTGGGGTTGGAGCCCCACACAGGGTCCCCACTGGGGCACTTCTTAGTAGAGCTGTGAGAAAAGGGCCACCATCCTCCAGACCCCAGGACAGTAGGTCCACTGAGGGCTTGCACCATGTGCTGGAAAAGCTGCAGACACTCAACACCAGCCATGAAAGCAGCCAGGAAGCCCCAAAATATTAGATATATTAGAAAGAATGCAAAACAATGATGCCTACATTATTCATGAAAGAAAAATTTGGAAGAATTTTGCCCACTCAGATGTTTTCTTAGCTTCAACTTAACATTCAGGTTCACAAGACTCTCAGAGGACATACCTGGCACCCCTCTAATCAGAAAGACATAGGATAAGAACTATAGCTTGCTAGCAGGGCAGCATCAGACATGATACTTCTATAGGAGCAGTCTCTGCAGCAGCAGTCCACACAGTATGCAGGAGATAGTCTGTTATCTCCACCCCTCACTGTCTACTTGGGGAAGCTGAGGTGCATGTGGCACCATCCTGGACCCTTTAACTCTTGTAAGAACTTAATAGAGTAGTTTCCAATCCCATGCAAGGTGTATGCAAGTTATAGGACCACTGCATTCAGAGAAGCTCAAAGTCCAGCTTCTACCAGGTACTTAGTTTTCCCAGTCCAAATGTAGTCCATCAATCAGGGATTTTGTTAACAATTTGCACACAAATTGAGAACAACAACAACAACAACAACAACAAATGACAGAATAGATTTAGAGAGAGGCAAACAGAAATTCTGAAAAGAAAAAACAACCAAAATTAAGAGTTCAATGGAACAGTTTAACAGAAGAACAGTCACAATTGAAAGGAGAACTAGTAAAGTGGGAGATGGGGAAGAAGAAAAAAATTCTGAATCTACAACAGTATAAAAAATAATATTTAATACACAAACACAAAAATATAACAAATTGAGACAGTCTATCTTAGTTTTAGTTAGAGGCTCAAAAGCAGAAGAGAAAGAAAATAAACACAATAAATGCTGTTATCATTTATTAGGTCAAAGTATTAATATTGAAGAGAAAATATTTGAGAGTTTTCCAGACAAAATGAAACTAAAAAGTCAACAGGTTCTAGGAGGCCAGCCAATTGAACAAGATAAATAAAGGGCAATCCACAGCTAAAGACATAATAGTAAAACTGCAGAAAATTCTTAAAAAAGGCAAAAATAGTAAAGACAAAAAACAGAGGAAAAAAAGGAAGACTACATTCAAATAAGCAAAAGTTAGACAATTGGCTGCCTTCTGAATAGCAATGATCAAATGCTGAAAGAAAATAACTGCCTCCTAGAATTACATACTTAATAAAATTAATTTCCAATAATTAAAGCAAAATAAAGACACTTTCAGAGAAAAAGAGCTGAAACAGTTTTTCATAAGCAGACCAACACAAAGGAAATTCTATATGACGTTTCTCAGGCAGAAGGACCATGATTACATATAAAAATTCAGAGACACAGACAGAAAGAAAGAGCCAGAGAGCAGCACATATGTTGCTAAATCTAAAGTATACAAAACATATGTCTAGTCTCTGGGGCTTAAGAATATTAATACTTAGACCTAATAAATGATAACAGTATATATATATATAGGTGAGACTTAATGAACTAAAAGTATTCCAACATCATAGATTGTCCAGGATGTCAGTTACTACTATGTTTAACAAATTAAGGATTAAGATTGCAATTTTTAAAGTAATCCCAAAAGAATAGAAGCAATTTAAATACGATTAAAAATATAGAAGGAAAAAAGTGAAGCAAAGCATATAAAAAAGTAAAAAATTCTGAGTTCCCGAGAGGCCGGCACGTTTGCCGGGGACTCTTGGCCAGCAAGAGGGTCCCAACCTGAATAGGGGAGTGCGCGGAAGAAAAGGTAGACAGAAAGCGGGGTCTGGAGGGCTGAATAAGCAATACTTGAACAGCAATGCTTAAACAGCAACTTTATTGTGCACACACTTAGTATATATATATTTGTCCTACGTCATTAACAGGAACAGATACCATAGTGATTACAGTAACAAACACTGTTGTTTCATACATGAAAGATAACAAAAAGTCCTTGGGATACAAGTTCAGGCAGCAGATATGGGGGAACTCATAGTTAAAAATTACTGATCCCAGTCAAGGCACCAGAGAGGCAGAAACCTATTATATTTGCGCAATCACAAGAACAAGCACAGGACCCAATAGTGGATAGACAAAGTCATAAATCAGATACAGAAACTACTGATCCATTGACCTGTCAGAACACATTGACCTGTCAGACCCGTGCAGACCACATCACAGTCTCACAAAGTTCTTTTTGTAATTCCTTTACCTGCAGTTCCTACTTTCCCATAGCTCGACTGCCTCCAACGGGAAACTGTGTCTGGGCTCAAGCTCACCGTATGGCGAGGTCCAATTCCAAGGGACCTCACTAGGGAACGAACCCCACAAAAAATATAATGTTATAATAGTTAAAAATAACCATTCCAAAACAGGCAAGAAAAGAAATTGAAACAGAACAAAGAGAACAAATAGAAAAAAAAAGATGGTAGATTTAAAATTAATATATATCAGCAATTACATTAAATGTAAGTGGACCAAATTATCCAGTTAAAAAAAAAACCCAAAATATTGCTAGACTGGATTTTAAAATTAACTATATGCTGTATTTAGGAGTTGTATCTAAACTAGAAAGTGAGAGGAAGGTTGGAAATAAAAGGTGAGAAAAGGAGCTTGATTGAAAACATTAACAAAAAGGTGGCTATATTAATAGACCCTAAGGCAAAAAGCATGAGTTCAGAATATAACTCTTAAGGAATATAACCATTCCTTTCTAAATACTTTTTATGCTGACTGGTTATCATAGGTTACAATATATGTTAATCTTTCTGCACCATTTTGTTTAGACAAAGAGCTTTGGTATTTTCTTCTTTACTCTCCAACTATAAAGGTATAATAAACTAATAAATCTTCAAACATTTCTTATCTTTAAAATTTTTATGTAAGTGATTACTGTCATATTATTTAGTGCAGTGATTTGTTGTCATCCTTACTTCCTAACCTCCAAGCATTGCCAGGTCCTTGAGCTTTTCCAATGTACATGTTTCAAAGCCAGCACAAGTCCAGAACCCACTGCCTCTGAGAGTCGATCCACGGCAATTCTTTCCCCAACATCCCCTTGGTCTCTAGGACTCCAACGACCAAACGAAAGGGGATTGCTGTTGCTCGGCTACTATGTGGGTAGATGTGATTTTAGGCTACAAGTATATCCACAGGTTGACACTATGGAAAGGTCACTCAAGACACAGTGTGGCAAATGGGTTGGAATGGACAAGACTGGCTGTAGAGAGGCCAGTGTTTGATCTGCTTATGTTAACGGAGGCGATGGACGGGCCAGTGTAGTGATAAAGTGGCAATGAGTCTGTAGAGAGTCCAGTAAATTTAAATACTGTAATTCTTTGGAAATAAATTGTTGTGTTGGGAGATTGGGAGTGTTTATCTAAAGATGCTATCAAGATCTGATGTGAGCAGCGGGCTGCATAGCAGTGAGTGTAAGCGTCTAGGCCGGGGTACAGGCAGGTTTTAGTGATCTGCTGAAACACCCGGGCCACCCGCTACTCTCTGGGAGATGCTGGCTTGGGGCTGACACTGAGTGCTGAGGTAGAGGGTGGTTCATGATACTGGCAGGGAACTCCCCGGCGTGTTGAGTTTTAGTATCTGTGACTCTGAGATGCATATGAGGCCTCTTGTCAATTTAAAAGTTGAGAGCAGAAAGTACAGATTTGTATTTTAGAAAGAGATTTGGGGATAAACGTGGCTTTGGTTGACAAAGACAATATGTGAAGGTTTGTTGGCCAGAGCTGGTAGGTGTCTTGGTGTTGGGCAGAGAATGGATAGAGCCACAGCTCTGTGAGGTCAATGTGAAGGTCACTTCCTTGTTGGGCTCACGTTTTTGACTCAGCCTGAACCTGGTTTGGCTTCTTGGCTGGAGAAGAAGCATGATTTCACGTCACAGCTCCTGTCTTTGAAAAAGACTCCCAGACCCAACCTGTGGGGCAAACTCTAGATTTCTCTTCTGTGGGGTTCGTTCCCTAGTGAGGTCCCTCGGAATTGGACCTCGCCATACGGTGAGCTTGAGCCCAGACACAGTTTCCCGTTGGAGGCAGTCGAGCTATGGGAAAGTAGGAACTGCAGGTAAAGGAATTACAAAAAGAATTTTGTGAGACTGTGATGTGGTCTGCATGGGGTCTGACAGGTCAATGTGTCCAGACAGGTCAATGTGTCCAGACAGGTCAATGCGTCTAGTTTCTGAATCTGATTTATGACTTTGTCTATCCACTATTGGGTCCTGTGCTTGTTCCTGTGATTGCGCAAATATAATGGGTTTCTGCCTCTCTGGTGCCTTGACTCGGATCAGTAATTTTTAACTATGAGTTCCCCCATATCTGCTGCCTGAACTTGTATCCCAAGAACTTTTTGTTATCTTTCATGTATGAAACAACAGTGTTTGTTACTGTAATCACTATGGTATCTGTTCCTGTTAATGACGTAGGACAAATATATATATACTAACTGTGGGCACAATAAAGTTGCTGTTTAAGCATTGCTGTTCAAGTATTGCTTATTCAGCCCTCCAGACCCCGCTTTCTGTCTACCTTTTCTTCCGCGCACTCCCCTATTCAGGTTGGGACCCTCTTGCTGGCCAGGAGTCCCCGGCAGACGTGCCGGCCTCTCGGGAACCCAGACTCTTCAGTTTAATCCCTCCAGGGAAGACTGAGGAAACAAACCACTCTACTCTTTGAACTTCATCAAAGACTAATATGTGAATATTTTGACCTTCAATATTTCCTTAAGTCAGTCTACTCCTTGCATAGCCAATACAACAAAGCATATTAACAGGAAATTGGACTCTCCCAAACAAGGAAACATTGACTGCAAGCATTATTCATCTTTTTATATCACATTTCCTTCAAATGCATTCGACATCTTCACGCAGACAAATAGTATTATAATGATTACAAGACTGACCATTAATTACTCTTTTGCTAAAAAATAGCTACAAAGGGCTAACACAGTGGACCAAGCTTTGTTTCTTCGTTGTCTCTACCTGGATTCCGGCCTTTTGTTTTCTCTTTCTTCTAATTCTAATTCTGCTTCTGCTTCTCATTTCCTCCCCAGTTAGAGCTTTATTTAGCTAAACTACTAGTTAGGTTACCTTCTCAGAACCACTAAGGCGGCAGTTTGAGGTTGACAATTGAAGATTTAGGATTAGAAAAAGGAAACATGAATGAATTTTTGATGTTTCATTACAGGGGTTTGTAATGCAGGTAGAAAGACATTTCAGAGTTAAGAGTTTGATCCAAAAAATAAGCTATTTTAATATTAAAACTTTGTCTAGTAAAATTTTTCTATAAGAGCATTTGTTTTGGATGTCTTTGTTAGCTTTGAGTTGTCACTTGAAAAAGTCTCTTGTAACAGGGTCTACGTCTTTCTCGATACTCTTTTCAGTTATTCTAGGAGATGCTCACACGTGAGAAGAATTGGTGGTTTGGTGGTAGAATCCTTGCCTCCCGTGCAGGAGACCTGGGTTCGATTCCCGGCCGATGCAGTTAGATTTTGACTTCTCTGTGGCTCCTTCGCTCCTCTGCCATGCAGTGTTATACTGCGTAGCCTGATGGTGCATTTAGGGGTTTCATCACCACGAGGCAAATTGACAACAATACTCCCGGATGGTGCCACAAGACCTGCAGGAGACTAACCCGGGGCCACAAACCGCTTAGCAAAGTGGCAAATACGAATTTTTTCCAGCGAGTCACTGCAGTTTTCGTATTGGTACCTGTTACCTTCATCCATTTTCTGGGCAGATCCCTGCGAACCCAAGAAACCATGAGGTTCCTGATTCGCGCGCTGGCCCTCGGGCTTCCCGCTGAGCCACAACGGTGAGGATCCAGGAGAGAAGCTCCCAGTGTGTGGGGAAGAGTCTGCGACGAGATGCGGGGAGCGCCGGAGCCTGGTGCTTGCGCAGGGGACCCTCGGGGCTGTACCCCAGACACCGAGACCCCACTCTGCTGACATCGTCAGCCACGGGGCCTCCGAGTGTTCTGTGGGCCCATCGGTGTTCCGGGAGGGATTCCAGAATCTGTGTCTGGCAATGCGCGTCAGCAGGGGTCGGCCTGGAATTCGGCGGGCCGTGGCGGCTCACGCCTGTAATGCCAGCACTTTGGGAGGCTGAGGCGGACGGACGGCTTGAGGTCGAGAGTTCAAGACCAGCCTGGCCAACATGGTGAGACCGCGCCCCTACTAAATACAAAAATGAGCCGAGCGTAGGGGTGTGAACCTGTTATTCCAGCTACTTGAGAGGCGGAAGCAGGAGCATCGCTTGAACCCGGGAGGCGGAGGTCGCAGTGAGCCGAGGTGAGGCCGCTGCCCCCAGCCTGGGCGACACAGAGAGGCTCTGTCTCAAAAACATGAAAAAGGTGTTGGCCTGAACATTACATTTATATATTTGCTAATTAATTATTTTTTTAGAGGCAGGGTCTCGCTGTGCTGCCCAGGCCGCGGTGCAGTGAGGCGCTCCCAGCGCAGCCGGTCTGGACCTCGGGCTCCTGGGAGCCTCCGGCCTCAGCCTCCGCAGTAGCTGCGATTGCAGCCAAAGCCCCATGCCCGTCCGAAAAATATATTTATGACACAGGAAAGCAAGGAATCCGGGAACTGCTTATCTGCTTGTGTTGTGAGGATGTTACTGCGTTAGAGACACAACGAATGACAACAGCTGATGAATTTTCTTCCAGGATTCTGGGAAGATTTTCTCCCCATTGAGCGATCGCTTAAAATCTAGGACCAGCCACATCTGGGGAAATTTTTTTTCTTTCTGTTTCAAAAATGAACTTCAATTGATTCCGTATCAAAAGTTTTCTAAGTGTGACTGCCTGGCTACACGTTGTGGATCAGACGATGCTGATACTAGGTCAGAACTCACTGGCTTGCTTTCGTTTCGTATTTTAAAACTCTGGGCGATCTCTGACTTCCATGAGGAATTCTGAACTGCAATACAGAAGTGTTGTTTGTTTTTGCTTTAGAGACGGGGTGTTGCGTTCTCTCCCGGGCTGGAGTGCGGTGGTGTGGACGGCTCGCGCTTTGGCATTGCAGGCGTGAGCCATGGAGCCTGGCCCGTAAAGTCTTCTTTTACTTAGCTCTGAACAACGATCCGACGTGAGGAAGAAAAATGTAGAAGTCCTGATTCAGGAAAAGGAAACGGGAGGATTTCGTGTGCCGTGAAGCCAAAGCGTTCAGATCCGGAGTCCCCAACGCCGTCTGGCTTTGCTGCAGAATGTCCGCCTTGACCCTCTCCGCACCTTCCCGTGACTCGGGTCAGGCTTCTCCTTCTGCTGCAGGTGCGGGCTGCAGGAAAGGCAGGTGCGGGGAGGGTGCAGGTGCGGGCTGGAGGAAAGGCAGGTGCGGGGAGGGTGCAGGTGCGGGCTGGAGGAAAGGCAGGTGCGGGGAGGGTGCAGGTGCGGGTGCAGCCCACGGGCCCGAGCGGGGACCACGGCACTGGAAGGATCGCTGAGGCAGAAGAAGCAGCTGCGGATTGTGAAGTAAGCGATGCGAAAACCTGATTTTTAAAGCAGATCCTTTCCTTTTTAATGGGAACTTTTTTGAAGTTCTTCAGGGTAAATCCACAGCTGTTTGTCTGTTTGTGTGCATGTGTGTGTTTAGTTTTTCACTGTGGAAAAAGATACACAGCAGATCCTTTAGGAACGGTCTGTGTCCCCTCAGCAGATAAAAAGCCACAGCCAGCCGAGGGGCTCGTGGAAGGCCGAACACGGAACGGTAAGGACAGGAGCTGGCTGGTTCAGGTGCCAGGAGGCCAGCTGCAGAAACAGGAACGCGGCAGTCATGAGTGCTTCTTCCTTGTGTTTTTATATATATGAAGTCTTTGTTTTCTTCGCTCTTTATCCCCTTCCCCATGTAAAATAAGGCGTACACATTTTATACCTTAGTACACCTACAATTTACGAGAGACCACGAAGAACAGTGAACATATCCACGCAGATTTTGGGCCCTCTTCTCCGCTTATATGCAGGATAAACGTTAAGTGGAAAAAATAACGTTGCTATTGTTTCTACTTGGGAGCGCGGGTCCTTGCGGGCTCTGATCCCAGCCACAGGGCGGGTCCCCGCTTGCTGGGCCTTGAATCCCGGAACGTCCCGGGAGCAGAGGCCGCCGAGCGCCGTCGGAGGAGGGTTCGACCCCGCGCAGAGCCGGGGCGCACCTGCCGCCTGTCAAGGGCCTCCGTAGCTTCCACGGATGAAATAATGCGGCCAGAGTCCTTCTGGGAGAGAAAAGACTTCAGAAACACGAAACGAGAATGAGTTTACAGTAAAATCCACACTGGTTGTCATGACTACGCCGACTCCCGCCATTCCTAACTTTTATGAGAACAGTAAATGACTATTAATTATTATCATGATTACAGATGCAGTCTTGTTCTATCACCCAGGCTGGAGGGCAGTGGCTCAGTCTCGGCCCACTGCAACCTTCGTTTCCGCGGTTCGAGCAATGAGAACAGTAAATTATTAAACTACAGTTCATGTAACGTGCACAAGTCTTTGGTGCAATTTGTTCAATTTTGGTAAATGGAGTCACCACCCAGCTCAAGTTAAGAAAACTGTCATCATCTGAGAAAGGCCTGCAGAGCCCTTTCCAGGCCATCCCGCCCTGCGGCCTCTTAGTTAATAATATTCTGAGGTCTAGTGCCATAGGCTACAATTGCCTGCTCTTAAGGTTCACGAGTGAATGCGTAGATCTCCGGTATCTGGCCTTTATTCGGTAGTTATGTCCATTATACTCACGAGCTCTATTCGTGTCGTATCACCGATCACTTCTGAATTTTGGTTTTGGTGTCATTGAAGTCTCGTGATGAATATTCTTTTCTTTTTAGACAGAGTCTCGCTCTTTCGCCAGGCGCCAGGCTGGAGCGCCGTGGTCTGATCTCGGCTCACCGCAACCTCGGCCTCCCGGCTTCAAGCAACTCTCCTGCCTCAGCCTCCCGAGTAGCTGAGACCACAGACATGCGCCACCACGCCCAGCGAATATTTGGGTTTTAGTAGAAACAGGGTTTCGCTGTGTTGGCCAGGCTGGTCTCAATCTCTTGACCTCTTGATCTGCATAACAGTCTTGTGCACTTGAGATTCACGGAAGTGCTTCGATGGCTGGGTCATGACCTGATGACAAGTTTAACATCAGTGTCAGTTGTCAGTCTTCTAGCGTGGGTTTTTCACCAGCAATGACAGTTGAAGTGGCACCAGATTCTCGCCAGCATTTGGTGTACTAACTTTGCTAAATGTAGCTATGCTCTCAGACCAGTCTGGCCAACACAATGAAATCCCGTCTCTACTAAAAATACGAAAATTAGCCAGGCTTGGAGGCGTGCACCTTCAGTCCCAGTTACTCAGGAGGGGAGGTTGCAGTGAGTGGAGATCGCGCCATTGCACTCCAGCTTGGGTGCGAGGGTGAGACCCTGTCTCGGGGGGGAAAAGCGGCCACACACCGTGAGTGTTTAGTGCTATCTCAATGTGGAATTAACTGGTACCTGCCTAATGAGTGATACTATCAAGCATATTTTCCTATGGCTTCCAGCATATAAGAAATTCTCCTTTGCAAAAGCCTATTCGAATATTTTGCCTGATTCTATTTGGCTTAGCTCTCTGTTACTGATCTACGGAAGTTCTCTTATATATTCAGGAATTGAGTGTTTTCAAATAAATATACTGCAAATGACTTTTCCCAGTCTGTGGCTTGACTGACAACTGAAAATTGTCAACTGAAAAATGACACAATTTATACACTTAGAAAGGAGATTTTATTTTTTATAAAGGGTTCAAGCCTGCAAGGTGGCCATTCTGACAGACTGGGAAGCATACCCTCCTGCTGAAACGGGAAAAGTTGGTTTCCAGGGAGGGGAGAGTGGAACAGGTATTTATGCTGATCTGGCTGGTCACATATACATGTCCAACACGGAATAGGAGAGCTCTGAGTATTCATGAAGGGATCCTGCTGCAGGCACGCTGAAGAAACATGCCTGCTACATGCAATCCGTGTTGGCTTTGGGGTGGAGACAACATTTGAATACATTGTAATCAGGCCTCATGCTTCAAAAGGTGAAGGAGGGAGACAAAGGCCATCAGGTGCACCGCCTCGGTAAACTGGCCAGAACCATCCACAGCCAGAGGTCTCTTATCAGGAGAAAGTGACTGAAATCAGTCTCCTGTCCAATCAAAGCTGTAGTTACGGCGTGTGTGTGTGTGCGTGTGTGTGTGTGCGTGTGCGTGTGTGTGCACGGCTCAGTGTGTGGTAATGGGTGAGCTGCAAGTGCTTCAGCATTGCTTATCTCAAGGCCAGTGCCGGCTTAGCTGCTAGAGAAGAAAGGAAGAAGAAAAGTACCTGTGGCAATTAGAACACAGTTTATTCTGTGAGTTGAGGGGTGCACGGCCTTACATCGTGTGTATAATCCGGTGTCTTCCTGCTGTAAAGAGTCTGCTCGGACAGCCTTATGGCCTCTGATTCAACATTAGCACTGCTCAGTCGTGTCTCAACCACAAAAGGGAGAGAGTCTAAGGACAGGGGTCCGACCTTCCACATACTGGCCAGGAACTCCGTGCTTAAGACTTTTCTGGGGTCTCCTTGGCGAAGAAGGGGTCTGTCTAGTTAGTGGGGTGGCTTCGGAGTTTATTTTTAGTTCTTAAAGCATTTAATTTTGATGAGATTTTGCCTTATATTTTCTTTATTTTTAAAGCTTATGTTCTGTAATAAATCTTTCTACTCAGGATAGTGAATGTGTTCAATTTTATCTCTCTATGGGTTCCAGAGTTCTAGTTTTAATTTTTAAATCGATGACATCTAACATTCTACTCCTAACCAAAACATTCTTGGGGCTTGCCAAGGACAATTTCAAAAATCTTCCATAACTGGTCCTTAGGGAATGTACGGGGATCCTGGGCTGCAGGGCACATGGCTTCAGTGCGCCTCGGCTCTCAAGACTATTCGGAAACTGTCCTTGTGGATCCACAGGCTGTTGAAAGCTCAGCACTTAGGGCCGGCTTGCAGCCTGCGGTTACCGGCAGAAGGTGGTTCCAGTGGCCCAGTAATCCCTTCCTTTTGCTTAGTGCCACATACACGCCACCACACCCTGCACTCCAAGCTTCTCCCTCTGCGCCCTGGACCCCCAGCCTCCATTAGACAATCTGCGTCTTCCCGCGGCTGCCGCAAGCTCCATCAGGCCACTGTGCTCCCGCAGCAGGCCAGGTGGGACCTGGATTCCCATGACACTTCTGAGGAAGGTGGCCCGGGTGGAGGGTGCGGGTGGGAGCGGGCGAGGCTGAGGGCAGCGGTCCGCTGCGGTCTTCTGTCTTGGGCCTCACTGGCCGGCTGCTGCTCTCTCCGGCGTCTGCCTTCAGCCCTGCGTGGGAATCAGGTCTGCAGCCTGATCTCCCTGACTTCCCATCTCGCGAGGAACCTGAAGGGGTGAGCCGCCGCCCTTTTCCACACGTTCTGTCCGGAAGCTCCCCTTGCTCCGGGGCCTGGCCACTGGGCTCTGGCGCTCGGGCTGGGGCCGCCCAGCACAGGGGCTCTGCAGCCCCGCGGTTCCCGCTGCCCACAGCAGCAACACAGAGGCCGCCGGGCACGCTGCGGTGGAGCAGCACCCAGAGGCCTGGGCCGAAGGCCTCTCTGTCCACAGTCCCTTTGCAGACCCGCGGAAGACGCACCCGGTTGAGGAGCCAGGCGGCCCAAGGCCGGGCTTCACATGCAGGCTCTTGGGCCCAGTGGGTCCTCCCTGTGCCTGGCATAGCCAGCTGCTTCACGCATCTCACCTGTTTCCTCTCCTCCGTCACCCGAGCTGCTCCTCCACCCCCTTGCTCCGCTGTCCTTAGGACAGCAAGATCCCGGCCCTTGGAAAAGCCCCATCCCCAGTGCTGGCCGGGGGAGCTGGGTCCAGGTCGTCTAGTCCCAGAAGAACAGAGAACCCGAGGCAGGAGGGAATCCTTTCCCTTGCGGGGTCTCTTAGCACAGCCCGTCCAGGGGCCTGGGTCAGGGTCCAGATATCCTCTACCCGCCTTGAGGACCTGAGTTTTCAGGCCCCTGGGGTTGGTCTCTCCCACTGTTCATCTGGGAACTGTAGGAATATCCCATGGGGCCCTCTGTTACCCATTACAGACACCCAGAAAATACTCCAGCAGAAACTGGGGGCAGGACACTGGACAGCTATAATTATAAATACAAGATGTGGAGGTCACATTGTAATTATAATTACAGGGCGTGGAGGTCAGATTATAATTACGAGGCGTGGAGGCCAGATTATAATTATAATTACGAGGCGTGGAGGTCAGATTATAATTATAATTACGAGGCGTGGAGGTCAGATTATAATTATAATTACGAGGCGTGGAGGTCAGATTATAATTATAATTATGAGGCGTGGAGGTCAGATACGTTTGGTGACTGTTTTCTCTCTGTCTGTGACTTGCTGGCCTTTCTGCTTTCTTAGTGGCATCTTTTGACGAGAAGACATGGCTAATGGTGATGAAGTCTAATTTATCATGTTTCTTTCACATATATTTTTCCTGTGTCCTACTTGCTGGTAGGCTAATCTTCGCCTTCCAACGAGTCTCAAAGTATCCCTGAAATGCTTCATGCCACTGCGTTTCCAGTTTGGGTACAAAATTGCTTCTGTGTGCAGTGTGAGGGAGAATAACACTGTTGGTCTCCACCTCCACAGGAAAGTCCAGCAAGTGAAATGATTTCTTCGATTGAACTGCTTTTATTGAAAACCCATTTATTGACCCGTATAGCTGTGGATCAGTTTCAGGCCCCTCAGCTCCGTCTATGCATCTATTTGTCACTCCCGAGGCCTTGACTGTAATAGCTCACAGTCAGCCTTACAGTCAGACAGCGCAAGTCCTCGTTTTGTGCTTTTCCCACAGTGCGATCGTTCTGAAATAGGTAATAACCGACCACCCCTCGCACGCTTCGGGATGTGCGGTCACCTGCTGCCTTTCTGACATGGTTGGCTGTGTCCTCACCCACATCTCCACTTCGGTTGCATCTCCCAGAGTTCCCGTGTGTCCTGGGAGGGACCCCGGAGGCGGTCATGGAGTCCTGGGGGCTGGTCTTTCCCGTGCTGGTCTCCTGACAGTGAATGTGTTTCTCTAGCTGACGGGTTCATCAGGTGTGTCCACTTTCGCGTCTTCCTCATTTTCTTTGCTGCTGCCATGTAAGAAGTGCCTTTTGCCTCCCGCCATGATTCTGAGGCCTCCCCAGCCGTGTGGAACTGTAAGTCCAATTGCCTCTCTCTTCCCCGTCTCAGGCATGTCTGTCAGCAGCGTGAAAACGGATGAATACACGGTCATACAGAGTGCACGCGTGCCCTCACCCATGTGCTGGTTGCTGACTTGTGACCGATTGTCTATCGTACTTTCTGGGGACAATGGATCTCCAGGTGTCTGCAGGAAGGATGAACATGCAAAAAGCCCGCAACACCCAGCACAGAGTCTGGATTTAGTCCCCTTAGTCTGAATGGGACTAATATTCTTATAAAAGGGACCCCAGAGAGTTCTCTCGCCCCCTTTCTGCCCTGACGATACAACGAGAAAGTGGCAGTCTGTAACCAGAAAAAAGCCCCTCACCGTAATCCTACCATGCTGGCACCTTGACCTGACTTCCAGTCTCCAGAACTGTGAGAAATACACTTCTGTTGTCAGTTACCCGTTTGTGGCACACTGTTGTGGAAGCCCGAACTGGGACACACGGAACCCCACGGAGGGTCTCTAGTTTGCTAAGCCGCTCATCGGGCGGGACGTTGCCAGCTGGAAGCAGGAAGAGCTCGCATTTTGTGCATAGGAAGGAAGGTCGTGGACAGGCCCATTGTCCTCGGCTTTGTCCCCCTCGGCAAACTGGGGACGGGGACTCGGCTCACCTTCGCCAGCCACGGGAACACTGGGAGGACGTCCGGAGGAGGTGAGGTCAACTAAGTGGTGACTTTAGGTCCTGAAGCCTCACAGGGCTTCTTTCTCCTCCCTTTGATCTTCTGCCTACCCAACACGACGGGAGCCGCGGCCTTCCTTTCCCTTCAGAAAGGGGTCCCTTTCGGACAGGACCGAGGTGGCCAGCTGTTCCCCAGGCTTCTCTGCAGGCTCAGAGACCTGAGGCTCCCGGAGAGGCGAGTGAAGGCCGCTGTCTGCCCGGCTGGCCCGGTCAACAGGCTCGGAAGAGGCTGACTTGGAGGACAGAACGGGAGAAAAGACCCAAAGGCAGAATCTCACGATGTCCCGATGTTAAAAGCCTCAAAGCCTAAAGTCCAACTGTGGGGAGGGAGGGTCTGCGGCTGGATGGACCCGAGCCTTCACCTGGGACTGTGGGGGGACGGAGGGAGGGTCTGCGGCTGGATGGACCCGAGCCTTCACCCGGAGAGTCCTCTGCACAGGCTCAGGGCGCAGGACCGCGCGCATCGTTCTCAACGGGGCAACTTCGCCCTCACAGCCCGCCCCGATACCCCGGGGACACTGGGCCGCGCCTGCGGGAAGGGGGGGGACAGCGTCCACCCCGGCACCCATGTCGTCAGCGGAGGCGAGGGGCGCGGCCAGACGCCCTAGGATCCCCCGAGGGCCCCTCCCCGAAGTAGCTCTTCCGCGGAGCTGGAGAAACTCGCGTGGGGGTCATCCATGTCCACGCACTGGGCCATGGGAACCGCGAATTGGCGACCAGCTGGACCTTGGATCTGAGGGACCATCTCCAGCGTCGGAGGAAACTCCCGCGTTTGCCCGGAGCGCTCGGAAGCGCGGCCTCCGGTCGCCTGAGCTGGGAAAACGGCGGTTGTCGCAGGTCGCAGGGGGAGGGTCCGAGAGCCGTTCCCGGAGACTTTTCCGTCCCGCCCGCCTCGGCGGAGTCCGTCACGGCGTCGGGGACGCCGAGGGTGTCCTGCTCTCCCGGGCGCCGCCCCGCTCCCGCCCCGTCCAGGCGACCTGGCGAGTGGCTCGGCCCGCGCGCTGCTGCCTGGCAAAGGCGCTTCCGTGGGTCAGCGGTCACCCGGGGGGCCGCTCCTCGCTCAGGAACGTGGGGCTCGTGGCCTTGGTGGCCTCGCGGAGCGCTCATTGCGCTGCCTGCCCGCTCTTCTTTTGCAGAAAAGAGGGAACGGCCTTGCGAGAGGACCCCAGGAAACAGCGACCCCCACGAGGCCGAAGTCCTCCCAGCGCACAGGGAACGTCACTTCAGGCCGAAGTCGGGGAGGAAGCGCCGTCGTGCGCCTCCCTGGTGGTCTAGTGGCTAGGATTCGGCGCTTTCACCGCCGCGGCCCGGGTTCGATTCCCGGCCAGGGAAGCTTTTGGCACCGGCCTTCCTGCGGCGGGAATCGTCCTACTCCGCGGCAGCCGGCCTGCTCCGAGGGCCGGGTGCGGGACAGTCTCCGCGGGGCGGGGCGGACCCGGGCGAGGGAGGGACACCTGGACGACCGCCCCTCAGGACGCCGCTCTGGCTTTTCTCCGTGTCAGTCACTCGCTGAGGCAGCTTAGAGAGCGACTGCGCGTCTCATCGGGTGTGCCCGGCCGTGCGGCGCTGCCAGCCCCTGCCCATCTGCCGCCAAGGAGCCCCCCGTTTCTGTCGGCGCCGATGGGGCCGAGCTGCGAACCAGGAACGGCCCAGCCGAGCGTGGCGCGTGCGCCTGCGGGTCAGCCGGGCCTCCTGTCCTCCGTTTGCCGCCACTGTGCCTGTGAGGCCGTCGGAAGGGAGGTCTGGAGCCCACGCGCGGGAGGATGGCGGAGACTGGGGTGGGCGGCGTCCTCCGGGGCCCTGGAGGACGGTGTTCGCGGACCGGCGAAGGCAGCCGTGGGAAAGCGTGGCGGTGTCCGCAGCAGGGGCAGGTGGAAGAGGCAGCTCCGGGACGTCTCAGCGGCGCTTCCACAGGCAAACCGCACAATGCCCGCTCTCTGACATGACCGGGTTCAAGCCTGACCTCGCCTCGCGCCCACCGAAAGCGTTTCCGGCGTCCTTCTCTCTCTCCGTGATTTTTCTGTCCTGAAGTCGCCTCATCTTCACAGCCCGTCGTGTTTTTCTTCCACACTCGAGACTGTCTCGTTGAAAGCCGCACTAAATACTCGAACGACCCCAGCCGGAAAGACGGCAGCGACCCCGTTGCTCCTTCGTGGAAGCTGCAGACCGGCCGGGGGAGCCGCCTCGTCGTTTGTGCTGAACGGGGAGACCCAGGCCGCGCCGACGGCTCCTCGCCCATGGGCCCCGTGTTCGGGAACTGGTCTGGCCGCAGCTGCTGGAAAACGGAAGCGAACCGAAAGGCGCGTGGGTGGCCCCCGTGGGTCCGAGACAGCCGGCCTGCACCGGGGCGGGGATTGGAACCGGGGTTGCTGCTTTCCGGGCACCGACAGGGCGAACGTTCCGAAAACCCGCCGGGCTTTCTGCAGGGAGCGTGGCCGGCCCCAAGCCCACCCGTGACAGCGCGCGAGGGGGGCGTTCTCGGCCGCCGGGGAAGCAGCCAGGCCGCGGCGCGCACGGAGCCACTTTCCCGGAAAAAAGCCGGAACCGCGAATGGCGCTGAGGCTTGAACCCGTGCAGGTCTGAGGGTGCTGGGTGCGGAAAGACGCGAGCAGTTTGAACCGGAGGAGAGAAGCAGAGAAAGGGCCAAGCGGCCCAGTTCTAAGTGTCATCTTTGCTCTGATGAAGACTAAAATCCTGAGTTTCTGTTCAAAAAGAAAAGAAAAGAAAGAACCCAGGGTGCTGCAGGCAGGCAGGGTGCTGACTACCGGAGGGTCCCGGGGCGCCCCGCACCCGCCGCCGCCCTGCTTCCCCCCCACCTCTCTCTCTCTCTCTCTCTCTCTCTGTACTTCTCTCTTTGGCCAGTGTCGCTTTGTCGCCCGGAAGCACTTGGAGGGAGGGACGAGCAGGACGGGAACTTAAGTTAAATGAATCGGCCAAATATACCTATTCAACAAGTTATAGAGGATTGATGAGTATTTATGAAGGGGGTCCTGACGCATGCTCGTTGAACATGATGTACAACGCTGTCCCCCTCGTTGTGGACACTTAGCATTTATTTATTTATTTATTTATTTATTTTTATTTTACTTTATTTATTTTATTTTTTTTAAAGACGGGGTTTCACCATGTTGGTCAGGCTGGTCTTGAACTCCTGACCTCAGGTGATCCACTCGCCTCAGATTCCCAAAGTGCTGGGATTATAGGCGTGAGCCACCGTACCCAGCCAAGTTTAAATTTCTTTTTTTTTTTTTTAAAGACGGGGTCTCACCATGTTGGTCAGGCTGGTCTTGAACTCCCGACCTCAGGTGATCCGCCCGCCTTGGCCTCCACAGTGCTTGGATTACAGGCGTGAGCCACCGCACCCGGCCTGATACTTAGCGTGTAAATGCAGGGCAGTTAGGCCCCATACACAAAGGTCTTTTCAGGACACAGAGGCACACAAATGCACAGCTACTGCAACTCTGACAGAACCCGTCCATGGTCGCTGGTCTTCTCATCAGAATAAAGTTACTGAGGTCGGTCTCTTGTTCAATCAAGGCTGCAGGTACGGCCTGTGGAGAGTGGGGTTCAGTGTCTAGTGAGGGGTGAGCAGCAAGTGCGTCCACACTCCTTATACCCAAGGCCAGAGCTCGTTTAGCTGCTGAGAAAAAACCCTGTGGCATTTAGAACACAATCTGTTCTTCACTTGTAGGCGTGTGTGATTTCACCCTTGCCTGGCATGGCCCTAGGTCCTGTTTCTAATTCGGTGTCTTACTGCCGTAAAGAGTCCGATCCGTCAGTCTTCTGATCGCCCTAACATTAAGGTTGGTCAGTTGTGTTCAAACTGCAGACGGGTGGGAATACAGTGAGGCTTGTCTGGCTCCTGCTTCTTCTTGGCCAGGGTCTCAGGTTTCAAGGTTTGCCTAGGGTCACGTTGGCCAGCAGGGGGTCCATTTAGTCAGTTGGGGGACTTAGGATTTTATTTTTAGTTTGTTGAACAACTTTGGCCCCCCTTACTTGGGTTAGCTAAATTACAATAGAAAACCTAACCGTCTTCCTAAGAACAGAGGACACAGTCTGCACAACGATCAAAGCTGGAACATCAGCGGGTTGGGCGGAATCTCAGAAAGGAAACAGCACAGGAGCGTGACTGCAGCTGACAGCAGGATATAGTATATGTCACAGTAGCTAAGAAGAGAGAATTTGAAATGTTCCCAACACAAAGAAATGATCAAATGTTTGAGATGATGGATGTCCTAAACACCCTGATTTGATCATTACACATTGTAGGCATGTATCAAAATATCATATGTACTCGCATAAATATGTATAATTATTTTGTATCAATTAGAATATAAAATTTAATAATAATAAGCAAAGAGGAGAGAACTTTTGGAGGTGATGGTCTTTTGTTTGTTTTTTTGAGATGGAATCTCGCTCTGTGGCCCATGCTGGAGTGCAGTGGTGTGAGCTCAGCTCACTGCAACCTCCATCTCCCAGGTTCAAGCAATCTTCATGTCTCAGCCTCCCGAGTAGCTGAAATTACAGGTGTGCACCATCGTGCTGACTAATTTTTGTATTTTTAGTCGAGATGGTGTTGCACCATGTTGGCCAAGTTGTTATCGAACTCCTGACCTCAAGTGATCTTCCAGCCTGGGCCTCCCAAAGTGCTGGGATTATAGGCGTGAGCCGTGGCGCCCAGCCAAATGGTTTTATTGTGTACATTGTGGTGATGATTTGATGAGTGTATACTTATTTCCAAACTCAGCAAGTTGTGTTCATTAAATAAGTACAGCTTTTAGTATACCAAACATACATCAGTAAATTGTTTTAAGAAAAAAATACAGCAAATAAGAACATATAGTTATTATAATTGTCCTGTGATTAATAGATGCCAGAGACAAATACAAAATCTAAGAAAACACAGAACCCTTGTTAACAAATAGATTTGTACAAGAATATTCATGCACAGCAGGCTTTTTCATAATAGCCCAAACTAGAAATAACCAAATTGTCCATCAACTGTGGTGTATTCACACATTGGAATAACACCAGTAACACCCAAATAAAGTAGATACATTTAATATTGTGAATAAAAATTAAAGATGTGGAAAAAAACCCACAACACAAAAAGTGAATTTATGTAAATTTCAAGAAGGGAGCAACATAATCTATGGTGATAAACAGAATAGTGATTAACTGATAATCAGAACAGCGATTAAGTGGAGAGTGGTGGGATTGCCTGGAAAGGGACTCTATGGACCTTTACAAAATTTTTTTATTTTTTTTACATTTTCAGTAGAGATGCGGTTTCCCCATGTTGGCCAGGCTGGTCTTGAACTCCTGACCTGGTGATCTGCCTGCCTCAGCCTCCCAAAGTGTTGGGATTAGAGGCGTGAGGCACCATGCCCAACCTCAAAGTTCCTTAGGAGTCCTCACAGATGCCAGAGGAAGACACCATGACCTACACTTGCAAACTCCCAGAAGACTTAAAGCTGTTCTTTTGCAAATGCACAGAGAAGTATTAATAACCTGATGCTGTGGATGAGCCTGAAGGCGTAAGCGATTCTCCTATCCTAATTGTAATGTTTTCTATCTTACCGCTTTGCCCTGCTGATGGAATTCAATGAGGGAACCTCTACCAGCAGACAGTAGGTTTTCATCCTTCCTAAGACTTGCAGACACTTGCTTTTTACCTTCCTAGGACCTTTAACAGGTGTCTGGTTATGACTTAGCTTTGCTCCTTGCTTGTTGAACCTCCCTGTGAAGTTCGTGTCTTCTAGATCACAATTCCATGTAAAGATGATGCTGGCATATGCTTCCAGCCCATCCCCTCTTCTGACCCAGAAAATGAAGACATCCTGCCTTTGGGCCATGTAGAACAGGTTTGCAGAGATTTGACTTCTCCGATGCTAGGCAGGGTCTATGCCCATCACATCAGCAGGAAGCAGCTGCAGATGAGCCTCTGCCCTTCTGCAGCCCCGAAAGATGAAAGAGGAGTGTGTGATCTCCACGGGGAAATGAGGTAGGAGCCCAGAGGACTGATTTTCCAGTCACAGTCCCACTGACAGAGCAGGACCTGGTCAAAGCAGGGGGCAGAGGAGAAGCCTGAAACCAGCAGATGACGATGAAAGTGACCTCTAGTTGCCCTCCCTGCCGTCAGCATAAAGACACTCCCACTGAGACCATGGCCCGTTTAGAAATGCCATGGCAACGCACCTTGGCAATGGCCTGGAAGTTACTTTATATTTGGAAACTCCCTGTCCGTTTTCTAGAAAGTTCTGAATAACCTACCTCTTAATTGGCATATAATTAAATGTGGGTATAAATACAACTAGCTAGGAGCCCACAGGCACCTATGGGGCTAACCCACAGGCAGTGTGCCCAGGAAAGGAAACTACAGTTTGGAGGAAATTTCCCAGGCCAAGAACCAGTTTGGGGGCCTGCCCTGCGTCACTATCACTGCTGCCTTGGGTTTCCCAGGAATGTACATGTGTGATGCTGCCCTGATTATAGATGCTTCCTTGCAAGGAAACGGGATATCTTGCCTGCAGCTTCCAGAGTTGGAGATCATGTAGGTTCACTACTGAGCGCTAACATTAATTTTGGAATCAAGTGATGCATTCAGACTGGTTGCTATTATTCTGTGGTATGCATGTAGAGAATACATTCATGATTGAGTTTCATGCTTTTAGCTGGAGCAAGAAAGTTTATAATTGTGATTCGTACAAAAAGAATCATAGGCAAGAGAATGTGTGTAAAATAAACTTTATTATCAGAAGCTTCTAAACTCTCATCCTGCAAGGAAAACAGACATACGCTGAAGAGCTGAGAAGCTGATACGTAGTCTACGGCAGTGTTATTCGAACTTAACCTTGATTCCGAGTCCTTGCCCTTTTCCTCCAGCTGCTGTTGGCTCCAGTTATACACAGGACGGAGGAAAGGGATTGTCTGTAAATCCAGGCATCACTGTCTCTCGGGCAGTCACCACATTTGCAGGCTGAAGGGATATGATTTCTACAATCAAACTAACCATTTGGAGTACAAATCTGGAGTGGCTGTCAAATCTGGTTCTCAGAGATGGAGCTTTCGTATTTGGATTTTCAGTTGTTCTGTTGTTTGAGTTTTTCTTGTCAGCTGGGTAACTGACTAAGCTTTGTTAAAAGTAGAGAAGAACTTTTCATAGTTCCAACATTAGTCGTTACCTGAAACAAACAAACACACACAGCACTAAACATTAATCTTTGGCCAGGTGTTGCTGATACCTAACGGAGGCTGGAGTGAGAGCTAGGTGGTAATACAGGCCAGGGGCAAACTGAGTGCCGCTCAGTGGATAATCTCTGGTAGGGAACTGCAGTCTGGAAGAAGACAGTAACAACGGATGGAAAAGAAAGTCTCCTGAGATGAACTAGCTGCCCTGCGGTGCAGGACACGGGACCCACCTACCTTATGATTCTAAAAGCCTTGCTCAAAGCCACTGCAGATGAGTTAGCTAGGTCTCTATCACCTCCTCAGCATCAACTGACTCTCCATAATCCTCTGGCTCCCTCCAAGTCAAGCGACTGGGCTTTCATCCACCTGTACATCATAGATAAATATCTTGCAGGCAGCGTTGCTGGGTGCTGTGGGATTGACATAAACTCCCACATATTGCCAGCTCTGAGCCATCAGGCAAACTTGTGACTAAGTGAGTCCAGTAGCCTGAGGACAGTTCTCACTCAGAAGGGTCTTTGGAGTATTATGGAGAAAAATGAAGGCCTTTCACACCTGCCAGGAAGGGATTCGCTTGCTGAAAGCCACTGCAGATGAGTTGGCTAGGTCCCCACAACCTCCTCACCAGCAACTCCAGAGGAGTATTATGGAAGAAATAAGGGTCTTTCACACCTCCCAGGAAAGGATTTGCTTAGCCTCAAATGTGCACATTCAGAAACAGCTTGTCATAAAAAAGAGGATGTTTTGTAGAGAAGTAACCTCCTAAATCCACGTCCTGTTCCTTTAAATAAGAGAACGGTGCCAAGGGCAGGGCCCGAGAGTGTGGAAACAGCAGGTGCTCAGACACTGCCCGAGTGTAGCTGCATCTTTGACCGAAGGAGCAACGGTGACAAGAGGCTAAGGCCAGGGCATCTGTGAGTGAAAGACCTGAGATAGAATCGGGGCCTCACGCTTTCCCACTACATCACAGAGTTCAGGGAAAGTTAGAGGGGAGGCTCCAATCTGGAACACACTAACAGGCTCTAGAGACGACTGCGTCATGGTGGCTGGGACAGAAATAAGGCTCCACAGATAGATGTTTACAGCAAATGTTCTTTTACAGCAAATGTTCTTTTGGGAGTTTGCTTGATAAAAAGGCTGAGCAAAGGTAAAAATGTTTTAATTGCAATTCTGAACCACTTGTGGGTTGTGAAATCAATAGAGTGGACAGCTTCCTACTGCAGGCTCTAGGTGAACACTAGGTAGGATGCATTACACACAGTAAAAGAGTTTTAAAAAACTGATCACAAAGAATTGTATATTTCTCACTGCATCTTGTGGTCAAAAACATTTGAGAAACTGCTCTACATAGGCAAACTATAGGTTCAATCTATCCATCTACCTCTTTTTCTCTTCTCCTTTTTCCATGCTGTGCAAACAAGACCATTGAGAGATGAAGGCAAATTCCATCGATGGCTGATGTTAAGCCTTTTCTATGAGGTAGCTGCACATTTGGGACACCTTTATGCTGGTGACTTGAGGTTCTAGTAGATAGATGGTCCTTTTCATCTCTAGCCGCGTGTTACAATTATTTGGGAGCTTTTTAAGACTACTCGTGGCTCCCACCCACCTGGAAGCATTTCAATCAGAATCTCTATGTGAAGAGTTCAGGCACTTGTGTTAGTAAAACGTTACCAGGCTTTATAATATGACAGAATGACTTAAAGCAACTGAGCAGACTCATCCTATTTCCCACCATTCTCTTTTCTCTTTCACCATAGGCTTCTTTCTGTCTCTCACCATCTCAAGTAAATCACTCTCTTTCTCAATTGGACTTCCAAGGCTAAGTTGGCCTCTGGATTCCCTTTTCCCAAAGCTAATTCATCCCAAAGTCTCCCTTCAAGTCAATGGCTGGGTTTTTAGACACCTGCACATCATGGGTAAATACTCTGCTGTCAGGGTTGCTGGGTGCTGTGGGACTCACATAAACTCCCATATTTGCCAGCTCTGAGCCATCAGGCCAGCTTGTGACTAAGTGACTCCAGTAATCTGGGGACAGTCCTTACTCAGAAGCAAAAGCAAACATAGGAATGAGAGTGTAAAAAAAACTCCCATGTGATCTTGGCTTTTCCCTAACCGAGCTTGTGCGAGAATGGACATTGAGGTGGGCATGTGCACAGCAGAGCTTTGGAAATACCACGTCTGGAGTTTAAGGGACAGGCTGAAGAGATTTTGCAGGTTTGTAAACATTTTTGCCAGTTTGAACGTGTTTTTGTTTTGGTTTGGTTTAATGAAGATAGCTAAGTCTTGAGTTATTGGCCAAAACAAACAAACAACTATTTATCTAATCTTAAGGGTTTTTTTGTTGTTGTTGGTTTGGTTTGGTTTTGTATTGTAAAGGCAGGGTTTTGAAGGGGTGGTCTTGAATTCCTGGGCTCAAGGGATCCACCCACCTCAGCCTCTCAAAGTGCTGGCATTATGAGGTATGAGTCACCATGCCCAGAGTAACCTTAAGGTTCTTACTTAGGAAAATTTGAAATTGACAGATAATAAAAATAGTTAATAGGGAAATAACTTTAAATGACAACTATGGGCCAGGCATGGTGGCTCACATGCCTGGCTGTTAGTTAGCACATGCTCCCACCACTTTGGGAGGTTGAGGCTGGTGGATCATGAGGTCAAGAGTTCAAGACCAGCCTGGCCAACATGGTGAAACCCCTTCTCTACTAAATATACAAAGGTTGGTCAGGCCTGGTGGTGGGTACCTGTAATCTCAGCTACTTGGAGGCTGAGACAGGAGAATGGCTTGAACCCGGGAGTTGGAGGTTGCTGTGAGCCAGGATCACACCATTGCACTCCAGCCTGGGGGACAGAATGAGACTCTGACTCAAAAAAAAAAAGAAAAAAAGAAAACATACAAAAGCTAAAATAATTCACCAACCATTGCTGCAAGAAATCTTAAAAGAGTCCTCCAGGCAGAAGCAAAAGGATACCAGATAAAAATGTGGACCTACACAAAGAAATGAATATTGGAAATGGCTTTTAGAAAGCATGTACTACACGTTTTCTTATTTAAATTAGATCAGATTAGCTTAAATTAGATTAAGTTAAATTAGAATTTAAATATTCAAAAAATATTTGACGTAATAATAATGAATTACAAACTTACAACGGGTAAGATAAAAATACACGATAACACTAAGATAAAGGCCAGAAAGGGAGGTGTCATGTCACTTGAAAGCTGACTGTGGTGAATTAAAGATGTATCCCAGAAATCCTAAAGCAGTCACTGAAATTAGGAAAGAGTTAAAGCTAATAAAGCAACAAAGGAAAAAAAAATGGCCTGAAATAAGAGCCATGTGACCACCACGCGGGAACACCTGCTCTCCAGGCCTCCACCCTAGCGAAACACACAGTGGCCAGCGAGAAGTGAACAAGAGTGACGACTGCAGCGTTGTTTGTAATTATAAAATAATAGAACCAACATAATTTTAAAGGTGGATGAAAAGGGTTTTATTGATTTAAGAGACAATTGAACAAACAACGGAAGCCAGTCCTTTGCCAAAAGGAACGCAGAGGGTCACGATGAGGCTGTTTCTCCAAAGATTTCGGGGTTCCCAGACGCCTAGTTTTCGCCTCGTTCTTCTGGAAGATCTTATTCTTGAGGAGCAATAGGTCCTCGCGTTTGGGGGTTCTTTCGGGTTCTCTCTCCATTTCCTCGTTCTGCTACAATTAAAACAAAAACAAATCAACAAAATCCCCCCAAAGCCAAAAAAGCCAATCCTCTCTTCCAGAAGATCCGGCCTGTGCCTGTGCGGGAGCCTTTCCGGAAGTCTGGGTGTCGGGTCCCGCGCTCCCCGCTTCCGTTTCCGCTTTCGCTTTCCCTTCCCGGCTTCCGTCCTCCCGCCGCGACCCCCGCACCGCCCAGCTGCGCTCCCGGCTTCACCGCAGGAGGTGCGCTGGGGCCCCGCCGTGGCCGCTCGCGGGGTGCCGAGAAACCGACGTCAGCAACCCTTTGTGAAAATGACTTCCCTGGAAAAAGCCCTCATGGTTTCCAGTCTAGGGCTCTGCAAAGGACTGAAACCTGAAGGCGCCGATGCACTCATTCGACAAGGCCTAGCCGTGCGCCCTCTGAGTGCAGACCCTGCTCCCCGCCAGGGGACCCACGAGCGACCCTCGCCCCATCCCTGCCCCGGGGGCGCCCCCGAGCGGGACACGGGATCCGAAGACGGCAGCGGAAGCTCCGCAGCGCCCGAAAGCGCCCGGGCAGGGTGGGCACAGGCTCCCTCACTGGGGAAGGCGCGTAAAGAACGGGAAGAGCCGTCCCGGGCGCCCGCCGAGCCATCAGCTTCCCCTGGCCCCCAGGGGGCTCCGGCAGGGTCGCACCAGGGGGATTCCGGGGGCCTCTGAAACCGGCGAGGGGCAGGCCGGGCAAGGCCATTCCGCCGTCCTCGCTCCAGAATCCCCCAGCGCGCGGGTGTCCAACGCGACCGCTCCGGTCTCTCCGGTTTTCCAAGGCCTTGCTCCGTCGTCCTGCCGGCGGGCTCTCAGCATGGACGAGAGGAGGTTTAGTGAGTGCGCCCTACCTATAGTGCCCAGTAGGAACGGCAGCACCTGTCTCTGTGGCGCAATCGGTTAGCGCGTTCGGCTGTTAACCGAAAGGTTGGTGGTTCGAGCCCACCCAGGGACGCTAGTTTGGAACTTTTAAAGCATTCACGAATTGTCAATCACTAGATGAGTGGGGAAGATTTTATCTTCCCAAAGTCCTAAGCCACTAATTTATGACTAATCCATGTCAAAGCCCAGCCCACCTCCCGGACCAGATTCTTAAGCAGATAGCCTCTGAAATGCCAGGTTTACACCCGTGCAACTCAGCAATCCTGAAACAGAGAGCTGGGAACCCACTTCTGGTGTGATAAAATTCTAATTCAGTCCATTATTCGCTTAAACGAGTAATTTATGTGCCTCTAGTTTTTCATTTTTTAACAATAGGAGGCCAGTAGTATCCCCAGGATGTGCCTGGATTTGATGTTTCTGTAGTGTAGAGAACTGGGTGCGCCAATGATACATACAGAGTTTATATAATGCTTCTAATGTGAGTACACTCTGCAAACGTATCTTTCACGCGAGCAGTACCAAATAATATTACAATCTAAATATCTATAAAAGGAAAAATGTGCAGATGTGCAGTTGAGCTTCATGCCTCTCCATGGGACCCATGTTCATGTTGGTAGAGCAATCTCTCTATCAATTATAGGCGCCTGTAATCCCAGGTACTCGGGAGGCTGAGGACGGAGAATTGTTTGAATTTGAACCTGGGAGACGGAGGCTGCAGTGAGCCGAGATTGCACCACTGCACTCCAGCCTGGGCAGCAGAACCAGACTCCATCTCAAAAACACAAAAGTTTTGGAGATGAGGTTGGTTTTAGGATGACACAGAAAGCTGCAGTCAGCATTCCTGTACACCTGTCTTTGGTCACTGTGGTCACGTCTTCACCGCAGATATTTCTGTAGTGTAGAGAACTGGATGCGCCATTGCTGCATTGTAGTGTTTATCTCACGCTTCTAATCTGAGGACACTCTGAGAATGTATCCTTCACGGGAGCAGTACCAAATAAGATTCTAATATGAATATTTATAACAGGAAAAATGTGCAGATGTGCAATGAAGCTGCGTGCCTCTCCATGGGACCCATGTTCATAAAATGGTGGCGTGAGCAGTCATCCGAGAGTGGTGTTTGTGTCCTTTTGTCGTCAAAAGCTGAAGCAGAGGACATGAAAGCCCTCACTGTACGTCCTCCGTAGGCTGGCCGGAATCATCCCTAGGTCAGTGGTCTCTTACCAGGAGGGAATGCTGGTTGCTTGTTTTATCAAAACCACGAAAGGGAGGGAAAGCCTCCGGCCGCTAGTTGGTGACAGTGGCCAAGCGAGTCTTTCCGCAGGGCTGGTTTGTCAACCCTTAGGAGAAACAGGCCTAATTGTTACTAGACGGTGCCGTGCGTTTCCAGGTTCTTGGTGTCCCAAAGAAGGAAGTGTACATGACACGCACAAACTGCACGTGACACACACGCAAAGCAAACTTTACTAAGCACAGCAGCACTCTCAGAGAGCGGAGAGTGGCCTGACCTCTGGGAGAGGAGATCAATATTAGTTTGGTCTGCTTTGGGTCTTTTTATGTGTGTTTTTTTCCTTCTCTTCACAAGGATGGCTGATCTTTAGCCAGTGTTTGCCTTTTGATTGCTAGGTAGATTGATTAGTTGCTTTGCCTCCATCCCATAATTTTAAGTACATGCATGTATGCCGTCCAGATGTATGAGCTTTAATGAGCTGATTATTGTATGGGGTCATGTTAAGGACACCCTTTCTCTCTAACGTACATGCCTGTCTCTGAGGATCTGCCCTTTACTGGTTTGGATCTTACCAGCCATGGGGTCCTTGCTTTTTTTTTTTTTTTTTTTTTTTGAGACAGAGTCTTCCGCTGTCATCCCATCTGGAGTGCAATGGTGCGATCTCGGCTCAGTGCAACTTCTGCCTCCCGGGTTCAAGCAATTCTCCTGTCTCAGCCTCCTGAGTAGCTGGGAGTACAGGCATGGGCCACCACACCCGGCTAACGTTTTGTGAGGTTTCACCATGTTGGCCAGGCTGGTCTCGAACTCCTGACCTCAGGGGATTCACCTGCCTCCATTTCCCAAAGTGCTGGGATTACAGGCGTGAGCCACCACGCCCGGCCTTGTTTGCTTTGAAATCTCACTTTGTGTTTTGGCTGCTCAGCTTCTGCCTCTTATCCCTTCTTGCCCACCCGCCCGTTCACCTTGCGTGTTTCTGCTTTTACTCATCCTGCCTTTTATCCAACTTCCAATTCCCTCTGCTGTTCTCCTGCCCGTAATGGCAGTTATTGAGGGAGAGGTTTTAAGGGGGCATGTGCGATATGCAACCGCCGATCCTGGCAGAGCCAGAAACTCTGTTTTCAAGGATTCTCTGCGGTCCTGTCAGCCAAGAGGGAGTCCGGTTGCAGGGCTTAAAGCTTGGCATGGTGGGTCACGCCTGTCATCCTAGCACTTTGGGAGGCCCAGGTGGGTGGATCACCTGAGGTCAGGAGTTCAAGACCAGCCTGGTCATCATAGTGAAAGCCCATCTTTAAAAAAAAAAAAAAAAAATTATTTCTCAATCCTGACAAGAGAAGGCTGGATTAATGTAGATTCTCTGCAGGTGTAAATTTCCCCTACAGAAGAATTTTTGCTGGGCCCGGTGGCTCACTCCTGTAATCCCAGCACTTTGGGAGGCCGAGGTGGGCGGATCACCTGAGGTCGGGAGTTTGAGACCAGCCTGACCAACATGGAGAAACCCCGTCTCTACTCAAAATACAAAATTAGCCAGGCTTGGTGGCACATGCCTGTAATCCCAGCTACTCAGGAGGCTGAGGCGGGAGAATCGCTTGAATCCAGGAGGCAGAGGTTGCAGTGAGCCGAGATTGCACCATTGCACTATAGCCTGGGCAACAAGAGTGAAACTCCATCACACACACACACACACAGCTTTGCAGGGTTCCTTCTGTTTGCTGGCTGACAGCCACCTTGAAATATGCCAAAGAAATATATTCTGGGGTAAAATATTTTTATTTTCTTCATCTATCTACAGCCTGACCATGCTGACAGCCTCTAATCCCAGCATACCTGAAGCCTTTCTTTTTAAAAAGCTTTCCCGGTCGGGTGTGGTGGCTCACGCCTGTAATCCAAGCACTCTGGAGGCCAAGGCAGGCAGATCATCTGAGGTCGGGAGTTCAAGACCAGCTTGACCAACATGGTGAAACCCCGTCTTAAAAAAAAAAAAATAGCTTTCCCACTCTTCTGGTTGCCTTCAAGTCACTGCCAAAACACAAGTAACAGTGGCTGACTCCTTTACGGCAAGCTCAGAATATGTAGCCTTTGCTTTTTCTTTTTCATTTTGTTGATCTTTGTTCATTTGCAGAAGCTTCAATGTGGAGCTGACAAGGACGCCACCTTTGACCAAACCTCGGTCAGTTTCCTCTGAGCCCCTTTCTCTGTTAGTTCCTGGCCCGCCAAGTCCAGTGTTGGAAAAGAATCCTGTTGAGCCTGGTTTGGCAAGAATCTTCCCCACCACCTTTGATAGCTAATCAAGTTCCTCTTAGTAATTTTCCATCCACTGACTTTATTATCTTGCCGGTTGGCTATAAAGCTTCAGCTTTTCTTGCTTTTTTTTTTTCTCATTAAACTTTTTTAATGGGTCTTGAAATTCTGTGACAAATTTTTGGCCAAGTTGTTTCCATTAAAAAGCACTGATTTTAAAAACTAATGACTTAAAACTGCCCCATGCAAAAAAGAAAACCAGAGTGGTCCACAAAACATTCCCCTTTCCTTCTGAAGCTTTTACGATGCATTGCTGTCACTAACCAGTCCTTTACTACTAAACTTAAATGGCCAAGTGAAACAGAGTTGAGCTCAGTTCTCTGCTGGTCTCTCTTGCCTCCTGTATACACACATTAAAAGCTGTCTCAGGTTTTTAACAAGCGTCCAGTGTAGTCCCTCTGAAACTACTTTGCAAAATTATGACCATAAGAGAAATCTGACATGGCTGACTCCATCTTGGTTCTAGCCTCACAGGCTCGCTGTCTTCGCTCATTCCTGTGCATTTTCTCCCAAGCTATTTGTGGGAAAATTTGAGTTTAGAGTTTAAATCAGGGGTCCCCAACAGACAGGTACTAGTCCCTGGGACTGTCGGGATCCCAGCCGAACAGCGGGAGGTGGGCTGCGGGCTTCCAGGCGTTACTTAGGAACCCAGCGTTACTACCTGAGGCGTTACTTAGGATCAGGCGTCTGCCCCTCGTCAGATCAGCATCGCATCAGATTCTTACGGGAGCTCGAACCCTATTGAGAACTGTGCATGTGAGGGATCTAGGTTGCGTGCTCCTTATGAGACTCTAACTAATGCCTGATGACCTGAGGTGGAACAGTTTCATCCGGAAACCATCCCCCACCCCCTTCCTGGAAAAACTGTCTTCCATGAAACCAGTCCCTGATAGCAAAAAGGTTGGGAACAGCCAGAAAGATGGGTTTAAATGATAACTTCCCCAAAATGAAATGACCCCTGTGAAATTAATGAAAGGTCACCAAGTTAGGAGGATGAAAGGGGCCTGAGTTCTACTAAGACGTGTGCCTCGTTAGATAATTACTAGCTTATTATTCTAGAGCTCACAAGACTTGCAGCCTCCCCAGTTACGGCTGGGAAGAACAGCACTATTGTAGAAGCGAAGATTGGCCTCTTGAGTTTATTTTCAGGCTTTTGCATTTCTGACTACCGAATGTCACCATTTGGCCCGACAATCAACCAGTCCCTCAGGCCCCACCTAGAAGCTGACTCGGTATGAAAGGGCCATTTTCCACACCCCTGAGGTTTCATCCCCAACAAACAGCACCACCCAAACCCTAGCCCCCTCCCCACCAAACTGTTTGAAAACCCCTTACCTCTGAGCCTTCAGTAAGACTGAGTTGAGTAGTAACGGTCTCCCACCTGTCATGGCTGGCTTGTGTCAGTTAAACTCTTTGCTGCAACCCCATGGTCTCCATGAATTGATTTTGTTTGTACAGTGGGCAGGAAGAACCCTTCAGGTGGTCATATCTGCAGGATGGTGCCAGTTCTTTCCACAAAGCCTGGTCCGATACCCAGAATATATTTCTCCGCTACTCCCTGGACAGTGCATCTCCCTGTCAGTAACCAGGGAGTGGGCCTGGATCAGTATTCAGCAGTTACTACATGTCACCTAATCCCCCATTTTCAATATTTTGCCATGCGTCCCAGTGGCCTAACTGGCTACCATACCACAGAATCTGTGCTTTATGGTCTCCAAAGGAGAACTCACCACTCCACGTTTTGTGATTTGAGCAATGGAATAGAATCTGATACTGGTGGGCAGGTGGAGGTCCCCGAACACAGGTGGGATCTTGACCCCAGCTGTGGTGTCCAGGCTCTTGACACCATCTCAAGAAGGAAGTCAAGGATGAGTCAGTAAATAAAGAAGAGATTTATTGCAAAGCAAAAAGTACACACTCAAGAAAGGGGAGTTTGGGCAAAGCCAAGAGAGAGGACGGTGGGGTCTGGGGCTTCATCTTGGTGGTTTCTTTAACCAAGGAGTGGAATACTCATGAAAATTCCTGGGTAAAGGTGGAGACTTCTTGGAACTGTGATGGCACACATTTTTATATGAAATATTGGTGGTCTCAGAACTGTCCTGGCGCTGGTGGGTGCGTGATTTAGTATGTGAATGAGCATATAGTGAGGTCCTGGGTGAAACCTGCATCAAATCCAGCACCACATGGGGTCAGTCTCAGCCAGCTTGGTCTACACCCTGGTTTTTCCACGTCTTATCAGCCCATAGCCTTGAGTCATGTAAATCTGCTCCTAGAATTCGCTATCCTGTGACCACCTGTGCTATTCCCGTCTCAAATCTACCTGTAAACATTCAAACGGTCTCTGACTTGGGCATTCCAACTTTGCTTACTGCACAGTTTCCTGCGCTATAATCAAATCCAAGGAAAGATGATGCAGGCATTTGTTACACACCTCCCATAAGATGTATCGCAGGTGTTTGTGCCAAATGGGGATTACTTTGGTCTTTGCAGAATATAAAATACGAACATGACGTCAGCGCTGAGGCCTGGCGAAGGCTGCGCAGGAGCTGACGTGGTCCAGGCCGCGCGTGAGTGTCCAATCGTCTCTTCCGGGGCAGCGGATTTTTCTACAATACTGAATTTGGAGAAAAAAAAGCTACCAGATTCATGAAACTGGACGACTGTCTTTACAACATGACCAGCAATAAAACCGCTGTCACTGGTTTGTATTCCTGGGAGGACGCAGCATTCCGCCAGGACAGGGGAGACTGCACTTCCGACGCGGACGGCTGGTGTGCAGGCATCGAGCAGCCTCCCCAGCGTCCTGAATGTGGTTTCTGACACTGAACGGCTTCCAATGTCAAGGGGAATGCTGCATCGCAAGGACGAGGACGTGGAGAGAACCGGTTTATATTGTAATCCCAAACG
>PVKP010022952.1:0-36928 GCA_004027715.1 Plecturocebus donacophilus | reverse complement strand
CAGGTACACCTATCAAACGTAGATTAGGTCTTTTCACATAGTCCCATATTTCTTGGAAAATGAAATTTCCATTTTTCATTCCTTTTTACCCTTTTGTTCATTCCTTTTTACCCTTTTTTCTCTAATCTTGCCTTCTTGTTTGATTTCATTGAGTTGATCTTCGACCTCTGTTATCCTTTCTTCTGCTTGGTCAATTTGGCCGTTGAAACTTGTGCATGCTTCATGAAGTTCTCGTGTTGTGTTTTTCAGCTCCATCAGTTCACTTATATTCCTCTCTAAGTTGTCCATTCTCATTAGCATTTCATTAAATCTTCTTTCAAGGTTCTTAGTTTCTTTGCGTTGGGTTAGAACATGTTCTTTTAGCTCACAGAAGTTTCTTATTATCCACCTTCTGAAGCCTGATTCTGACAGATCATCACACTCATTATCCATCAGGTCTTGTTCCCTTGCAAATGAAGAAGTGCGATCCCCTGTAGAAGGAGAGGCATTCTGATTTCGGGTGTTCTCAGCCTTTTTGCACTGGTTTCTTCCCATTTTTGTGGATTTATCCACCTGTCGTCTTTGTAATTGCCGACTTTCAGATTGAGTCTCTGAGTGGACATCTGGCTTGTTTGTGATGAAGTTTTTTCTGTTTCTTAGTTTTCCTTCAGTGGACGCCCCTTCCCCACAGAGCTGGACGTTCCCAGGTTCGGCGGTGCTTGCTGTGAAACTCTCAGTCCTCGGCACTTCCAATTGCTCTTCTCCTTGTGGGGATGAGACCAGTGGAGCCCAACTAAAAGGGCACCTAGTCCCATATACTCTGCACCGAGAAGCACTGCGCTGGGGCCCAGTTTCTTATTTTCATCAGTGTGTGTTACCATTTATCTATTCAATTCCTCACCTGTGTGCTAGGCTGCCCTTTTTTGAAGGGTGCTAGAGGTGAATCTATTGAAAACTTCAATGATTGTGTTCCCCTATGGCCTTTTCAAGATAGAAAGATTCATTCAGGTGGGTGTGGTGGCTCATGCCTGTAATCCTAGCACTTTGGGAGGCTGAGGTGGGCAGGAGTTTGAGACCAGCCTGGCCAAGATGGTAAAACCCCATCTCTACTAAAAATACAAAAGTTAGGTGGGCGTGGTGGCTCATGCCTGTAATCCCAGCTACTCAGGAGGCTGAGGCAGGAGAATCGCTTGAACTCAGGAGGTGGAGGTTGCAGTGAGCCAAGATCATGCCTCTGCACTCCAGCCTGGGTGACAGAGTGAGACTCTGTCCTCCCCCTGCCGAAAAAAAGGATAGATTCTACAGTGAGCACAAAGTGAAAGTCACCTTGAATGCTTTTACCAATTGAGTGTGGATCAACTAATTCAGGGCATTGCAGGCCCCCGCCGCAGGAAACTCAAGGATCCCAGGTGGCGTTGCAGAATGCTCAGGCTGTTGGGAGGCCACTGCCTTGTCGGGGTGGCCAGTGCTTTCCCCATTGCCAAACTGGACAGTTAACTCTGGTCCTTGTCTGACTGGAGGCCTGCAGATCACTACCTCCTCTGTAACGCTCTTTACCCGCCGACCGAGGGATCCAGGACACCCTACACTAGGGTTGTTTCCTCTGCCTCATTCATCACCCAGCCTCCTTCACTTGTTCTTTCTCTTCTCCCACCTCTGAGTGCTGCAGAGCCGGGGTTTCCATCCTCAGACCTCTGCTCTGCCTGCTCTCAGTCCCAAAGCAGCATTGCCAACATCAGCAGATAAAAATCCAGGCCCCCTATTCATAGTTACATCAAATTTCAGATAAATGACAAAGAGTTTGTTGTTGTTTGAGGCAGAGTTTCTCTCTTGGTGCCCAGGCTGGAGTGCAATGGCACAATCTCAGCTTACCAGAACCTCCCGCTCCTGGCTTCAAGTGATTCTCCTGCCTCAGCCTCCTGAATAGCTGGGGTTTCAGGCATGCAGCACCATGCCCAGGTAATTTTTCTATTTTTAGTACAGACTGGGCTTCTCCATGTTGGTCAGGCTGGTCTTGAACTCCTGACCTCAGGTGATCCACCCACCTCAGCCTCCCAAAGTGCTGGGATTACAGCTAGCATGCCCAGCCATGACAAAGAATTTGTAAATATGTCCCAAATATTGCATGGCCCCAGATATTTACTTAGTTAACAAGTAAAAACTGCACAAGGCATACTTATGCTAAAGAGTATTCACTATTCGTCTGAGTCTAAATGTCACTGGGCATGGTAGTTCATCAGCCAAGCCTATGATCGTCTCTCACAGTTTCGTGGTGGTACCATCCATGCTGACCCCTCCAAAATGTTTAGCCTAGATCTCTCTCCAGAACTGCAGACTCCTGCTGCCTCCAGCTCATCGCCACTTGGATAATTAATAGGTGTCTCCACCTGAACATGTCAAAAACAACACTCATCTTTCCCCTGGTTCCTCACCCTACTCACAAGTAGTCTCATACCCCCATCTGCTCACTCAGAAGCCTTGCACTCAGGCTTGACTCTGTTCTTCTCACACGCCACCCAATCTGCCAGGAGGTCCTTGATCCTCCTGGGCTACACCAACAGTGCCTCTTACTGGTCGCTGTGACCACCTCCCATTACTGTCCCTGCATTGTCCTGTGCCCCACATAGTTTTTTCTCAACATACCAGCCAGAGTGACTTTTTTGAAACATCAATCATGCCATGTCACCTTTCAGCCCATCGCCCTGCAGCAGGTCCCCACTTTTCTCAACGTAAAAGCCCTAGGTCCTTGCCTCATCCTGCAAAATCCCTGTGACCCCGAGGTCTCTGGCGCCCTAACTCCTCCGCTCTTCCTCCCGACCACTCCCTTCTGCAGCCTCATGGGTGCTCCCACCAGCCAGCGTGCTCCTGCTCCGGAGCCTTAGTCCTGGCGCCTTCCTTCCTCCTGGAACGCCGTTGGCTCAGGTATGCATCACGGGGACAGCTCCTGCCTGCCCGCAAGTCACTGCTCCAATCTCACCTCAGTGAGGCCGGTGCTGACCTCATCACTGACCTATTCATATTCCAACCCGCCGACCTCCCAGGACTCTGATTCTCTTCTCCAACTCTTCTTTTTCATTCTTCTATAAATATCAATGTCTAGCTTCTCAGGCAATTTCTTTATTATAATTGTCCTTCGTTTTCAACCTCTTCTCACTAGAAAAGAAAGCTCCACAATGCCCAGAATCTTTATTGGGTTCCCTGAAGAATGCCAGGCTCCTGGAAGAGGGCATGCCTCCCAGCAGGCACAGGTGTGTGGAATGAATGAATGAATGAATGAGCAAGCCTTGTGCAAACTAAGCTGCTTGTAGGAAACACCTGCTCCTTCCTGGGCACTGGGTGAAATTATTCGTAGAACTTCCATCAACCCTCGACTCTCCACTTGCCTCTTCCATCCATTGCAGTTAAATGCAGGTGGAAGAGGGGTTGTCCTGTACCTCCAGTTAGGTGAACCCCTCAGAAAAGAGTGACATCTCACCACTGAGCCACCTCAGCGTTTTCCAGCGACAAGCCCTCTCTAGGCCAATCATCAGTGTCACAGCTACTTGTTCTTGGGCTTTTTGGCTCCATATTCACATGTAAGGGGCCAAGGAACCCACGGGGAGCCACAGGCATCAACTGAATACACTGAATCGATTTTGCTGCGATCGGGTCTACAAGCCTGGTTGCTCAGCTAACCACAGGAATTTTCTTTTTTTTATTTTCTTCTTCTTCTTCTTTTTTTTTTTGACAAGGTTTTGCTCTGTCGCCCTGACTGGAGTGTAGTGTCATGATCTCAGCTCACTGCAGCCTCCACTTCCCAAGTTCCAGTGATTCTCCTGCCTCAGCCTCTCGAGTAGCTAGAACTATAGGTGCACGCCACTGCGCCCCACTAATTTTTTTGTAATTTTAGTAGAGATGGGGTTTTGCCATGTTGGCCAGGCTGGTCTCGAACTCCTGACCTCAAGTGATCCACCCACCTCAGACATCCAAAGTGCTGGGATTACAGGCATGAGCCACTGTGCTGACCACCACAGATATTTTCTTGAGTAAAGTTGCCAGTTTTAGTTCTGGAAGATCCTGGGAATGCCATGTTTTGGGGGATGAAATAAGAGAGGAAATGATGAAGGTTGCTTGCTAAAATGACCTGTGCATCTGGGCAGAAGAAAATGCAAGGGAGACAAGCCCCTGTGAGAAGGTGGAGCAGGGAAAGGGACGTGGTGCCCAAGGCAACAGGCTTTGGGGTCTAACTGCCCTAGAGTTAGGTCCAGCTCTGCTTCCCCTTGTGAGAAGTTTTCAGCCTCTCTGAGCCTCAGTTTCCTCTTCTACAAAACAGGGATGCTATGTCAAAGCATAGCTTTGTGAAACACAAAAACAATTGAAATATGTATGCAACATACTTAGCGTATATATTTATTTGTTCTGCCCTGAACAAGGTGAGTATACAATAAACCGCAGCGATTCTCATTCTTTGGGATTTAATTCTTTGGGATTTAAGTTGGCTGATAGGTTTTGTGTTGTTGCTTTATTGAGACATAATTGACAAATAGATATTTGATATATGAATACATTGTGAAATGATTACCACCACCAAGTTAATTAATATATCCATCATCTCACATAATTCCTTTATTTTTATGGTGAGAATGCTTAAGATCTACTCTCAATAAAGTTCAAGTATAGAATACACTCTAAGTTTATACATGTAGACCGGTATCTTCCCATTTCCCAGATACTGGGTTCTTAGAAAACAATATAACAATTTTCACAAGAAAAAAAGAAATTCAGGCCAGGTGTGGTGGCTCATGCCTATAATTCTAGCACTTTGGGAGGCCAGGGCGTGGTGATATGTACCTGTAGTCCCAGCTACTCGGAAGGCTGAGGTGGGAAGGCTTCATCTCAAAACAAAAAGAAAGAAAGAAAGAAACTCATTTTCTTTAAGAGTTTGGTTTTGCCTTAATCAGTGTTACTCGGCTGATGCCCTTTTTGGCCTCAGCCCGCCTGTACCCAGGTGAGATTAAAAAAAAAAGGAAGAAGAGAAATGCATGTTACTCAATGTTGTGAATGTTTAAAATCAAGTAGGAGTTCTGTATGAAACCTCTGCTCAGACAAGATACTTTACTGTTCCCACAAAGATCTGTACGAACAGGCTGTCATTTCAAAGCAACACTCCAGCCAGTGTTCTTTTTAGCCAAGTTATGTTCATATAGGACATGACCTCTTTCAGAATCTAACTGAATTATGTAAATAGTTCTTGGCAATATTTATCAAGCCAGTCTTCAAAGGGTTAGTATCAAGTAATAGAGGTATGATAAAATATATTTTTTGCTGTTAAAAAGAATACTAAACTATATGATATGTTCTTATAATAAGGAGAAGTGTCAAAACAGACCCATGTGAAAAAAAAACCACACCAGAATAATGACAAAGATTGTCTCAACAAATTCTATTATAGTTTATGCCAATCATATCAGATAGCCCAGGCTTGCCTATGACACTGTTCCTGAAACCCTTTTCAGAAACCAAAGCTAGAATCAATTTCATTCCTAGGTACCCTGAATAAAGAGAAATATGTTTTAAAATTAGTGTGGGACTGGGAGAGAATAAAATCTGTTGTTTTGGAGGAAGATCTAGAGCTTTCTCTTGGACAACAGATGCAGAAGTTGAAGTGAATAATTTTTCTTTTTAACTTTTTTTTTTTTTTTGAGACAGAGTTTTGCTCTTGTTGCCCAGGCTGGAGTGCAATGGTGCAATCTTGGCTCAGCACAACTTCCACATCCCGGGTTCAAGCCATTCTCCTGCCTCAGCCTCCCGAGTAGCTGGGACTATAGGTGCCCGCCACCACACCTGGGTAATTTTTGTATTTTCAGTAGAGACAGGGTTTCACCAGGTTGGTCAGGCCGGTCTCAAACTCCTGACCTTGTGAACTGCCCACCTTGGCCTCTCAAAGTGCTGGAATTACAGCTGTGAGCCACCGGGCCCAGCCTCTTTTTAGGTTTTTTATTGAAACCACATGAATACAAAAAAGGGCACTGATCATAAGTGTATACATTTCAGTCAATTTCGCCAAAGTGCACACAGCCATGTAATGAAGTAGAGTGTTAGCATCAGCCTCAACGTCCCCTTCCTACCCCTCCCACTCGCCACCCCACCTGCATCTCCAAAGGTGACACACAGACTTGTTTTCCCCAGGTTTAAACTTATCTTGGAATCACAGAGAAGGAATTTTTGGTGTCTAGCTTCTTTGGGTCAAAATTATATTTGTGGCATTTTTTCATGTTATAGCATTTAGCTGAGTTTCATTCATTGCTGAGTAGTATCTTACAGCATAAGTGTGCCACAATTTATTTCCTTGTTCTAGTTTTTATGAATATCAGTTTGTTTGTTTGTACTCAGTCACCCAGGCTGGAGTGCAGTGACACAATCTAGCCTTACCGCAACCTCTGCTTCCTGAGTTCAAGCAATTCTCCTGCCTCGGCCTCCCAAGTAGCTGGAATTACAGGCATGTGCCACAATGCCCGGCTAATTTTTTTGTATTTTTAGTAGACATAGGGTTTCGCCACGTTGGCCAGGCTGGTCTTGAACTCCTGACCTCAAGTGATCTGCTGGCTTTGGCCTCTCAAAATTCTGGGATTACAGGCGTGAGCCACTGTGCCCTGCCCGAATGCTGTTTATAATGGGTGTGTGCTTAAATGTGGAAGTGCCAGGTCACAGGTATGCCTATCTTCGACTTTAGGAGAACCCATTCCATGACTTTCCCAAACAAGTTGCATCGCTTTACTTTGCTCCAGAAGCGTGAACTCCAGTTGCTTCACATTCCTGCCAACAGCTGATGTATTTCATCTTTTGTATTTGAGCCATTCTGATGGATGTATTCAAATGAGGTTGACCATCTTTTCAAATGTTTGCTGGTGACTGGGTGCTGTGGTTCATGCCTGTCATCCCAGCACTTTGGGAGGCTAAGGTGGATGGATCACTTGAAGTCAGGAGTTCAAGACCAGCCTGGCCAACATGGTGAAAACCTGTCTCAACTAAAAAATACAAACATTTTCCAGGCATCATGGTGGGCGCCTGTAATCCCAGCTGCTTGGGAGGCTGAGGCAGAATTGCTTGAACCTAGAAGGTGGAAGTTGCAGTGAGCTGAGATCGCACCACTGCACTCCAGCCTGGGCGAGAGTACGCAACTTTGTCTCAAAAAAAAAACCAAAAAACAAAAAAACAAATGGTGATTTGGATATTCTCTTTTGTGACGTACCTGTTTGAGCTTTTCACATTTTCTACAGGGTTCTCTCTTACTGATTTGAAGGACGTTTTGTTGTATTCTGTATGAGGGCTCTTTGTCAGTCTTCATATTACAAATATCTGCTTGCACCCTGTGGCTTACCTGTTGGCTTTCTTAATGGAATCTTTTGATGAACAGAGCTCCATTTTAAGGTAGTCTTCGTTCTCCATTTTTTCCATTATGGTTAATACTTTTTGAATCACATTTCAGAGGATTGAAGAACATCTCCTATTTTGTCTTCAAGAATCCTCATTATTTTATCTTTCATATTTAAATCTGCAATGCACCTGTAAATGACTTCCGTGCATGGCATGAGGAAGGAGTCAAGTTTTATTTTATTTATTATTTATTTATTTATTTATTTTTGAGACGGAGTCTTGCTCTGTCTCCCAGGCTGGAGTATAGTGGCGTGATCTTGGCTTAGTGCAACCTCTGCCTCCTGGGTTCAAGCAGTTCTCCTGCCTCAGCCTCCTGAGTAGCTGGGATTACATGTGCTTGCCAGTGGGCCTGGCTAATTTTTGTATTTTCAGTAGAGACAGGGTTTCACCATCTTGGCCAGGCTGGTCTTGAACTCCTGACCTCGTGATCCATCCGCCTTGGCCTCCCAAAGTGCTGGGATTATAGGCATGAGCCACTGCACCCAACCATCAAGTTTTATTTTTTCTGTGTGGCGATCCAATTGACTCAATACAATTTTTTTTTTAACTGACTCTTATTTCTCAACTGCTTATAGTGCCAACTGCATCATAAATCATGAGCCCATAAGTACCTGGGTCTATTTCAGGACTTCCCGTTTTGTTTCACTGCTATATTTTCTATTATTGCACTACCTTAATCAATGCAGCTTTAGAATACACACCCAGCGCTCTCGGGGGCTGAAAGTGTGGGCGTTCCTCCTGTTCTTGGCTGTGCTTGATTCTTTGCATTTCCATGGAAGGGATGGAAGCAGCTTGCATATCTGGTGATTCTTAATGCACTGTTTCAAAGCCATAGACCAACTGAGGGAAAATTACATCTGTCCATAAATATTTGAATTTGTGTCCATAATGTAGTCTTCCATTTATTTAAGTCCTCTTTAATTTATTTTAGTGGACTTTTCTAGCTTACTGAGTAAATTTTTTTTTTCTTTCTTTCTTTTTTTTTTTTTTTTTTTTGATACGGACTCTCACTCTGTCACCCAGGCTGGAGTGCAGTGGCATGATCTTGGCTCACTGCAACCTCCTTTTCCCAGGTTCAAGTGATTCTCCTGCCTCAGCCTCCTGAGTAGATGGGATTACAGGCGTCCGCCACCACGCCTGGCTAATTTTTGTATTTTTAGTAGAGATGGGGTTTCACCATGTTAGCACAGCTGGTCTCGAATTTCTGACCTCAGTTGATCCACCCACCTTAGCCTCCCAAAGTGCTGGGATTACAGACATGAGCCACCGTGCCCGGCCTGTATAAAGATCTTACACATCTGTCACTGGATTCATCCTTGGGAATAATATTTGTGCTTTGTGTTGCTATTATAAATATTTTAATTGTTTAGATGGCATTTTCCTAATCATTCACTATTGGTGCATGTTTTGAGTATCCAAAGCTGTGTAACAAACCACCCCAAACTTAGTAGTGTGAAACCACTACCATTTCATGTTGGCGTCTGAGGATCAGCAGCTTAGACACAGCACATAGGAGAGGGTTCCTCTCTGCTCCAAGATGTCTGAGGTCTCAGTTGACAAGATGCCAACAGCTGAGGCTGATGCGAATAGCTGAGACTAGAACTATCTGGAGGCTGTTTTTTTTTTTTGAGATGGAGTCTCACTCTGTCGCCCAGGCTGGAGTGCAGTGGTGTGATCTTGGCTTACTGCAACTTCCGCCTCCCTGGTTCAAGCGATTCTCCTGCCTTAGCCTCGTGAGTAGCTTGGACTACAGGCACATGCCAACATGCCCGACTAATTTTTGTATTTTCATCTGAGACAGGGTTTCACCATGTTGGTCAGACTGGTCTCAAACTCCTGACCTTGTGATCCACCGGCCTTGGCCTCCCAAAGTGCTGAGGTTACAGGCGTGAGCCACTGTGCCTGGCCAGCCTATCTGGAGGCTTTTTTGGCACATTCTGGGCATCTAGGTGGGACTGACAGGCTGGGCTCCCCTGGGACTGTTCATGAAGCTTCTGCATGTGACCTGTCGTGCTCTTGGGTTCTGACAGGGAGCACCCTGAGAGCACCTTTCAGACAACCAGGAGGAAGCTGCTGCACCTTTTCTGACAGCCTTGGGAGTTATGCAGTATCATTTCCACCACATTCTCCTGGTTACAGCCCAGTCACAAAACCATCCAGTTTTAGGAGAGGGAAAGGAGACCCATCTCTTGAAAGGGACTATAAGTCATACTGCAGAAGAGCGTGCAGGTGGCAGCTATTGCTCCGGGTGTCTGTGGGGAATGCAAGCTGTCACATGATATGCGAATGCCATTGATTTTAGCATGTTGACCTTGCTCAACTCATTAATTTTGATACAGTGTCATAGATTTTTTGGAATTTTATTTTATTTATAATGGCAATTTTATTTATTCTTTTCTAATTCTTACTCTCTTTTCGGTAACGCTTTTGTCATTGTCCCATAAGTGATTCTTGGACTGTTGAATTTGCTCACTCTCCCATCTCAGGATACAATTGTTTTGAAAAATATTCTATAAAAAGGGGCAGATCGTGCTAAGATTTAATGAAAGGGTGGAAGGAAGGCAGAGTGGTGGTTAGTGATAGGGAAGAAAAAGAAAAGGACACATTTTCTTTCTGAATTTAATTTTTCAAACCTCTCAATTCATTTTTTCCCTCTAGGCCCAACTATAGAATTGGTTTGGGAAAGTTAATTTCACAATTTAGCCAAATCTCACTTGTTAAGAAATCCACTGCGGTGTTTCCCTAGAAACAAACAACTCAGATCTTTCTTTTCATTTCAGTGCAGAGTTGATTTTCAAGAGCCCTTAGGAAATGCCCTCACTACCTCCTTGTGGGCCAGCTCGGTGCAGAGCCACCAGAGGAACCACCTTCTCGCTCCTAAGCACTTAGAGTCTGCAGACCCAGAAGAAATATAAAAAGGCGACTGAAGACCAGCTCATGAGAAATATGTGACGAAGCCACAGGACAAGTATTTTAGCAAAGTCATGGTCAGGGGTGTGGGCATGTAAAGACCAGCTCCCATAACTTGTAGCCCCATCAAAGGCAAAACCTGACTCCCTGTGAAGGCAAAGATCAAACTCTGATGGCCAAGCGTGGAGAGGACACAACATTATGAAGCCAAGTCCCAAGAACCTTCCTGGCCCCACCTGCCAGTGCTCAAGAGGCAGGTGCCCAGGTGTGGAGATGCCCAGAGTGCAGACAGCATAAGGCAGCAAATGCACGAGAAAGCCGAGGAACCCATGCTCCGCGGTTCAATAAAACGACCCTTCTTAGCAGGATTTGGGGAAATCTGAAGCAAAGCACAGCAACCAGAGAAAGCATTCCTAAGGCCCCTTTCTCCAGCGGAGGCCAGGAAAATCCTATTTGGTGGGATCATTATTAAGGCAAGAAAAACAGCAAGATTAAGCTTAGGGTCCAGGTGTTGCCAATTTCTTTCTGTGTTTTGAAACAGAGTCTCACTCTATCACCCAGGCTGGAGTACAGTGACGTGATCTCGGTTCACTGCAACTTCTGCCTCCTAGTTTTGCGCAGTTCTCTGCCTCAGTCTCCTGAGTAGCTGGGATTACAGGTGCCCACCACCATGCTATTTTTTTTGTATTTTCAGTAGATACGGGGTTTCACCATCGTGGCCAGGCTGGTGTTGAATTCATGACCTCGTCTTCCACCCACCTCCGTCTCCCAAAGTGCTGGGATTACAGGCACCCATCGATGTTGCCAATTTCTGTATCCATGTGGAAAGTGTCCCTGTCACAGCTCAGGGGAGGATCGGGTAACTCCCAGCATACCTCAGGTAAGGAATCAATGCAATGTCAAGAATGTCCTGATTGTTTTGCAAAGAGATCAGCTCCTCAACTTTGCTCTCTTTCTTGAAGCATTTTCTTTCTCTTTGGTTGCCTCCATAGTCACTTGCTTGCCATTCTTCTCTGGCAAAGGTCCCTGCTTAGCCAGCTGCTCTTGGTCTGTCCCACTTCCCTGGGCCACCAAGATCCTTCTGAAGAAGATGTGTGGCTGGCACTGCCAAGTCCTGCAGCTTAAGTTGGAGGAAGGCACAAGCACCCCAGACGGGCTTGTGAGTGGAGCAGGGTGGGGATTTTGGTCTGCAGGATCTTCCTTTGTCCTACATTCCTGAGCCCTGCAGGTGGGCAGAGATTCTTAGAGGCTTGGGAAAAGGCTGCCCTCAAACCACAACTGGATTCATCTCCACTGCCAGGATCTCAACCCAGATCTGTTTTCTCTAAAAGCCCCATGATCTTTGTATGTCACCACACTGAAAACAATGGAAGATTTATTGATTTAATGAATGGCATGATGGAGTGGAAATTTCATTACTCATTTTAAACACCTTACATGACACACAAAAAATAAGCTCAAAATAAGAACTTAAATAGAAAATCATAGTAAAACTGATGGAAAGTATAATGGAAGCAGCTGAAATCATAGAAGAAATAGATTGAATTAACATTTATTTGTAAATGATAAATATCAAGACTACAGGTATAAGATTAAATAATATAAAATTAAAGAATAAGTGGCTGGGCATGGTGGCTCATGGGAAGCCAAAGTGGATGGATCACTTGAGGCCAGGAATTCATGATCTGCCTGGCCAACATGGTGAAACCCTGTCTCTACTAAAAATACAAAAAAAATTAGCAAGACGTGGTGGTACACACCTGTAATCCCAGCTGAAGCGGGAGACTTGCTTGAACCCAGGAGTGGGAGACTGCAGTGAGCTGAGATCGCGTCACTGCACTCCAGCCTGGGCGACAGAGTGAGACTCAAGCTAAAAAAAAAAAATAAATAAGAATAGGTTTCACACAAGAATAAATGTAAATGATAAATAAACACTTTGAAAGACCTTAAACTTCACATGTAAGGTACAAAAATTAAGATTGGTGTTCATCAGCATTGTAAAATTTGCAAAACGTTTTTAAGGCATTAGCAAAGTGGTGATGAGTATTGGTACATCCATTAGTGCATGTAATGAGTCATAAAACCCTATTCTTCTGGGACTTTATTTTAGAAATTTACCCAAAAGAAGAAAAATGTGTGTGTTGTCATGGTGGTATACTGTAAAGAATATGATCCTCTGAGTTAGGCACCCTTGACTTAAATCCTGCCTCTGATATTTACTAGCTATGTAACCTTGAGAAAGTGACTAAACAAAGCTAAGCTTCAGGTCCTCATTTATAAAATAGAAAATTAAAATATATCTGACACAAAGTGCTTAGTGTCCATTAAATAGAAGCAAATGCCGTTGAAGAATGAGCCACAGTAGGTGAAGGCAGACTGCATACAATATCCCACAGGAGGGCAATTAAGAAAAATACTATATGCTAAGTATGTAGAATACTGGAAAAACAATAAGATAATCAGGACAATTATGATAAGTAAATGTGTTTAGCTTGTGCTAGGTAAAAATATGGTAACAATTTTCTATATCCACTAGGATTATAGATCATGCACGCATATAAACAAAGACTGAAAAAGAACATGATAAAAGGAAGAAAATGATTTTATAGAGACTTAAAACTTTTTCTTAAAGGTATGTATAATATATAAAAACCAAGAATAAAAGTGATACCTGAAAAGAAACTCTTCTGAGTTATAGGAGTGGAAACAGAATGTCCCTAATGCCCCAGTAAAAGGTGGCACAGCTGGGCATGGTGGCTCACACCTGTAATCCCAGCAATTTGGGAGGCCAAGGCAGTAGGATTGCTTGAGCCCAGGAGTTTGAGACATGACTGGGCAACATGGGGAGACCTCGTCTCTACAAAAAAAAATTTTTTTAATTAGCCAGGCACGTTGGCTTACATCTATAGTCCCAGCTTCTCAGGAGGCTGAGGTGGGAGGATTGCTTGAACCCAGGGAATTGAGGTTGCAGTGAGCTGTGTTTATGCCACTGCACTCCAGCCTGGGCAACAGAAGCCCTGTCTTGAAAAACAAAAAAGATGCAAGTGATAACGTTCACTCATTCAGTTAGCATTTCTCGGACTCTATTGTGCCAGATCGTTGAAAAAGAATATCTTGCCCTCAGGAGCTAGTAGGGAATAAACACATAATCAATTAAATTCCATTGTGTTAGATGCATTAATAGAAATTAGTACAACACAAGCCTGCCTTTTGAAGGAGTTGGGCTGATGGCTTCCTGGAGGGGACGGTAAGGTAGTTTTAAAGGCTATGGGAGGTTACGCAGCTGATGAGGGGTGAGGTAAGGGTGATCCCTGGAAAAGTATATGCTGTGATTTGAACTTTCCCACCAAAATTCATGTTGACGTATAGTTGGCAATATAACAGAACTGGAAGGTGGGACCTTGAATAGGTGATTAGGTCATGAGGGCTGTGGTCTCATATATGGAGTCATGCTGTTTTGGGGGATTGGGTTAGCTATCACGGGAGTGGGATATGATGAAAGGATAAGTTGGGTCCTCATTTTCTCTCTGTCTCTCATGCATGCTTCCTCATAATGTGCTGCCTTCTGCCATGGGTTGACTCTCCCAGAGGCAGTGCCATGCTCTTGGACTTCTCAGTCTCTAGAACTGTGAGCCGAGTAAACTTCGGTTCTTTGTAAATGATTCAGTCTGTAGTAACCTGTTATAGCAGCAGAAAACAGACTCAGACGGTATGGAAAGAGGCAAGAGATAAAACTAGAGAGCACGCGAAAGAGAGCCAGATCATGAAAGGTCTTGCATGTCATCCTAAGGAATTTGACTTTTATGCTGAAATAAAAAGTGGAGGAAGAGATTTATTTGAAGTCAATCAAGAGTAGAGGGGGCCTGTACTAACCCAGGAGCAGTGGCAATGAGAGGAGACGACTGTGGAGACATTCTTTGAGAAGAGAATTAACAGATGCTTTGGGAGTTGTGGAAGGAGAGAATTAACAGGATGCTTTAGGGGTTGGAGTGGGGAAGAGAAGCAAGAATAACAGGGAAGAACAGAAGATAACTTCAGAGTAATCAGTTGCACCAAAATGTGGAACTAGAAAGTTGGGAAATTGGACTCCAGAGAACTGGATAAGTTGGAGCCGTAAGATTTGTTTTTGAACTTGCTCAATATGGGCTTCCTTTAGAATACATAAATGGAGATATTTACCAGGTTATTGGATGAACTGTCTGAGGTTTAGGAAAGAAATGCCAACTGGAAATACAGATATGAAAGTTATCTGAATATTAATGGACCGGGTGAAGGGAGGAGGAAAGAGTCGTCATATTTTGAGGTTCTACACTATTTCTGGTGCTTCATACATTCTGTCTCATTTGAACATTACAACTAGATCCATGAATTTTGTGTATAGGAGGGTGAGTCTCCAACAGCTTAAGAATTAGGACTCTTGTTGCAGGTGACAAAGCCAGCTTAATGGTAGAATTTATTATAAGAATACAGGGGACTCTCAGCGTACCCACATTCAGAGAGGAGAACAGCATGTTCTCATTTTTCTTTTGCAAAGCTCACTCTTGCAAAGGCTGTGGGTGAGAAGTTGACTGGAGGGGGTGAGAGCAGAGACACAGGCCAGTGGGGATCCTTTTCTTTTCTGCTGCCTCTCTTGCAAATCAATCCTGAAGCTAAGTTTCATTGAACTAGACATGGCTTTGGCTTGAAACCAAGATAAAATGAGCACTCATGGAGAAAAGATCTCCTATACTTTCTGCCAACTTTTGTCTGATAGTTGCCTAATTTCAGTGATTTTTTTTGTGTGTGGGGGGCAAGCAAAACGGACTCTTTCTCTATAAACTCAAAACGCGTGGAGTATAGGTGGACTTTTAATGACACTTCATAGAATGATCATGAGTTTAGGTAGAAATTCTCTTTTTACTCTTTGGCATCAATATTCTTTTGTTTCAGCCTTGCTTTTGGATCTGAAATCCTAGGAAATACAGCGGGAAGAATTCTGAGGTAAGAATCATTAAAGACTGAGTCTGCTCCAGCTCTGCGTCCTGTTACTTGTGTAACCCTGGACAAGCAAACTCAGCCTCCCTGGCTCTGGTCCATCTTCTGTTAAATGAGGAATTTGGATTGACACAAGCACTTTTCAAACCTTAGTGAATCTTCTGGGGATATTGTTAAAATGCAGTATGTGATTCACCAGGCCTGGGGTGGGGCCTGAGACTCTGCATTTCCAACAAGCTCCCAGGTGATACTGATGCTGCCGGCCCAGAATCACACTCCAATTAGGCCACCCTCCAAGGTGCCATCCTGCTGTAAGCTATAACAGCTACCAAATAAAGAAAAGCATTACATCAACAATGGATAACAATCAATATTTATTTTAGAAAACAAATACCGCTTTTTCTTTTTTTGAATCAGGGTCTCATTTTGTCACTGAGGCTGGAGTGCAGTGGCATGAACATGGCTCACTGCAGCCTCAATCTCCAGGGCCCAGGTGATCCTCCCCCAGGTAGCTGGGACTACAGGCATGTACCACCATGCGTAGCTAATTTTTGTATTTTTTATAGAGACAGGGTTTTACCATGTTGCCCAAGCTGTTAAAAATATAGCTTTATTTTTCTGTTTGTAAAAGTAATACATGCTTATGAAAACTGTTCTAAAAAAAATCCCATAACGTATAAAATGCAATGACAGTAAAAATCATCTCAAGTTAAATACTACTTGAACTAATATGCTGTCTTGTCACTTGGCTATGAAGAATAAAAGTGCTAGGTTTCAGTGTTGGCGTTATGTTACCTTGTCTTTTAAAATCAAATCATGAAACTGCTATCTTTTTCAATTTGCTGCCAATCAGTTGTGCATTAACTGATTTGAATTCAGTTCCTGTTGTTGTGGTAGATTTGCTTCTGCATTCTATGATTTCAAGTTGCTTATTGCCTGGATTCAGGAGAGGGTAGTGGATGGCGTTTCAGGGTCATCGCCAGCCAGGCTGAATTGAACTGAAGATGTCTATAAGAGAAAAAAGCGAAGTAAGTATCAAGAACAATTTTTAGCACAAAATTCAATGTTAAGAGCATTGAGATCTAATCAATAGAACAGAAGGTTCTGCAAATACATCCATCTTTTGCGAATAACTTAGGTCATAACCATTGTTGGTAAAGGAGGAAATGTCGCTTATTCCTCTGTACTCTCCTCAGTGATATGTCACACCTATTTGAGTGTACTTGAAATGATTGTAATAAGAGAGCCTTAAGAGTTTGTTGGTCATAAAAACATATGACATTTTAAAAACTTGATTGGATTTTTATTGACATATATAAGATTATAGATCCCAAATAGCAAATTAACTTTAGTATTTACAATTTTCCTTTGTCTCATCTAAGCAGCCACAATTTTCTATGTAGAATATGAGGTAATCATATTTGCAAATCTATGATATCTTCATATTTTATAACTTGAGAACATTTTAAACTCAGTATATAGGTTGGTGTGGATATTGTGTCAGTATTCACAACACAAGACAAATGGAAATAAAGCAAAAATATTGTTAATGTGTAATAACATAGTGCTAACAGAATGGGTAATCTGAAGCAGTGTCATTAGTGACTCCATTATCTAGCACAACAGTTAATACATAGTGTGTAAGCTCACATTTCTGATAAATGATATCCATCATTTTTATTTTTTTAAGTTTCCTCAGGTTGAAGATATTCACCATTTTAAGTACCAACACTTAGGTTTAAAGAAGTTTCTGGTTGGTTTAAAGAAGTGGTGGCTCACGCTGGTAATCCCAGCACTTTGGGAGGCCGAGGTAGTCAGGAGTTCGAGACCAGCCTGACCAGCATGGTGAAACACTGTCTCTACTAAAAATACAAAAATTAGCCGGGCATGCTGGTGAGTGCCTATAGTCCCAGTTACTTGGGAGGCCGAGGCAGGAGAATCACTTGAACCTGGGAGGTGGAGGTTGCAGTGTGCTGAGATTGCACCACTGCCCTACAGCCTGGGCAACAGAGTGAGACTCCATCTCTCCAAAAAAAAAAAAAAGTTTCTGAGATATGCAGAATTCTATCTCACACTGGGCTTGAGAATCTGTACTTCTTGGGACTCAACATGTAAGCATCACTGATTATTTTTTATGTATTTTCTAAATTGCAGAAACAGTTTCAGAAACCCTGGGTTATTTGTTTTTAATCCTGATCTTATTATTGTAAAAGTCATACATGTTCATCCATCATAGAAAGTTTTCCAAAATGCAATCATATATATAAAGAAGCAAATAAAAATCATCCTCAATCTCACTCTCCAGAAGTAATGATTTTAACAGTTTCATGCTTTTTTAACACACTGTATTAAGTTTCCCAGAGCTGCCATAACAAACTACCACAAATGGTGTGGCTTAAAACGACAGAAATTTATTCTCTTACAGTTCAGGAGGTCAGGAATCTAAAATTAAGTTATCAGCAGGGTTGGGTCCTTCTGAGGCTTCAGAGAGTCTGTTCCATGCATCTCTCCTGGTTTCTGGTGTTTGCCAGCAATCTTTGGCCTACAGACACATCATTCCCACCTCTGCCTTCGCCATCACATGGCCTTATTCTATGTGTGTGTCTTTCTGCATCCTCTCCTCTTTTTATAAGGTTACCAGGTATTGGGTCTATAGCCCATCCTAATCCAGAAAGACTTCATCTCAGCTAATTAACATCTGCAAAGACTCTGTTTCCAAATAAACTCATATTGTGAGGTTCTAGGTGAACATGAATTCATGGGGGACACATTCAACAAACTATACACACTGTAATATGTATTTATAGAATGATAGGAGGGGACCATATTTAATATATAGCTTACTTCCCTTTACCCTTAGGATACCATGAATTTCCCTAGGTCTTTCAAAAACAGAATTTTAAATTTTTATAGTGTTTCATCATATGAATAGTATATCATTTCCATAGCTAACCTGCTACTTCAAACACTCAGATGGTTTCCAGATTTTACTATTATAAATGGCTCTGATGAATATACATGTTTCCAAATCTTTGAATTTATCTCCGCTTATGTCCTTGGTATAAATTATTCTGAATCAAATTATTGGATTAAGGAGCATGAACATTTTAAAGGCTCATGAAAAATCTGGTTTTATTGAATTCCAGAGATTGTATCAATTTTCCATCACCAGCCAAAGAGAGAGCCCTTGGCATTGCGTTCTCTGCACTGCGCATTCTAGCTTTCTGAATGTTTGACAAGTGACTAGGCAAAGAAATAACAAGTCTTACTTTGTACTTGTATTTTTATGTAAGGTTACATCTTTGTTTTTTTTACTGACCATTTATGTATCTTTTTCAAGTTACCAGTTTATGATTTGTTATCTCCTTTTCAATTTGTTTCTTCTCTCTCCAACTGTCAGCATTTATTTCTTACCATCTCACTGATGAGTATACTGTCCACCCCTTTTAGAGTCGACTGTGAGCTAAGAAACTATGTGGATGTATCCTCCCTCTCCTTTTCCCATTCTCGAACCACCTCTGAACCTTGTACACATGTCAGTCATTGCCTCCATTTGTGTCTTAATTGTTTACATTTTGCCTTCCCTTCTAAGACTTTGAGCACTTTGGGGCAATGTCCATGTCTTACTCACGTTTTTATATCTTCAGTAACTAGCATGGATACTCAGTAAACATGTGTTGAACTTAGTTGTTAGGTTGTGACCCGGAAATAATTCCTTGTTTAGATAGAAATAGCTATATAAGGGCATATAAGGATAGACTCTAAATGGCACTCAATAATGTGCATAGGGCTGGGCGTGGTGGCTCCTGCCTATAATCACAGCACTTTGGGAGGCGGAGGTGGATCGCCTGAGGTTAGGAGTTAGAGACCAGCCTGCCCAACATGGTGAAACCTCTTCTCAACTAAAAATACAAAAAATTAGCTGAGCGTGGTGGTGCATGTCTGTAATCCCAGCTACTTGGGGGGCTGCAGCATGAGAATTGCTTGAACACGGGAAGTGGAGATTGCAGTGAGCGGAGATCGCACCACTGCACTTCAGCCTGGGCAACAGAGTAAGACTCTGTCTCAAAATAAATAAATGAATAAATAAAGTATAGGATTTAATCCATGAATTTTGTATTTCTATGCTAAATTTTTAGAAATAGTAATTTTTTTTTCTCCCATATTTCTCAGCTATATTTGAGATAATTGAGGCTGAGCAACATTGTCTAGATAGGCAAACTGTTAGCGGTAACAAGCATAATAATAATTGTAATTGTAATAATGGAATGAGGATGTTAAAGTACTGAGATCAGAATAAAAGTTACAATTGTCCAAATTTTAAATTTCCTATTGTTTCCACTGCAATCACTGACTGTACTTATATTAGCAAGAATTTATGCAATTTGTAGATTTTGAAATAAATTACCATTCAAAATTCAACTGTGAAAAACAGTCTAACTCTACTTGAAAAATACTTTGAAAAACTCAAGTTTCCACCAAACCTAGAAGCATATGGGTCATAAAACATAGTTGGAAAAGTTACGAGAGATAACTCTTAAAAATTACATCGACTACAAGCAATTTTTTATAAACATCTTTTATAAGCATTACTCTGTGGTCAAATTCATTTTCACATGGCTATTAAGTTATTACCACAAATGGGTTTTGTTTTTGTTTTGATCCTTTTGTCTGCCTCAGATGTCTTTTCCCTTCCACCCCATCCTGCTTCCTTCTCCCTCTCTCCCGTCACAGACGAGAAAAATGCCACCTCCCACAGGACCCCGTCCAGACCCTGTTTCCTGAATGATCAATGCCTTCCCCCTGGCAACCAGAAGAACACTTTCTTTTCTGTCTTCATGACACGCTGGTTTTGACACTTGCATAGCTCTTAGTAATTCTGCAATGTGCTCGAGCTATTTGTGAGCACATTTATTTTTCCTTTGCAGACTGTAAACATCTAAAGAACAGGGTGAACTCGGGAGTCAAGTAATAGTTAAATATGATTTTTGACACTGGCTGTAATAGTGGACATTTGAAGGAAATACACCTTCAGTATTTTGAAATTGAAGTAATTTTCTAGGACCTGGCATTTCTGGACTTTCAACAGCCCACCCTTTTTAAAAATAGTGATGACACTATTTTACTCTAAAGGTCTGCCCAAACCCTCTCTAATACACCTGTGTAAATGCCACGTGCATGCAAATGTGTGTGTGCATGCCTGTGCACACCTGTGCAGTGGAAATCAACCTTGGTGCCCGGGTTTGAAAGCAGAAAATATATCAATCGACCTCCGAGCTTCTTTCATTCCAGTTCTTAACATCTCAACCTCTTGAGTGCTGAGGTTTATTTTGTTTCAGGTGCTTTTGGCCTCTTCTGAGTGGAACGCAATCTCCTTCCAGCACAGCGGACCGAGGAGAGGTGAGGGGAGTTTTTGGAGGGTGGGCATTTTACCGAACAAATGGATCCTATGCTTGCTGAATTGAAAATGAGCCAGTTGAGGACAATTTCCAGGTTGCAACACAGACGGAGCCGGAGTCTGGGCAGAGGTTGGAGGAGCTCTTAGGGCGCAGGGATGCAACAGGATCAGGGAGAAAGGTGAGAGAAAGCAAGGCCACTTCTAGGGGGCCTTGTTTATTTTATCCTTGGCAGCTTCCCGAGCCAGATTGCCAAAGCGATTTCAAACGTGAAGCCAATTGAAGCACTAATTGGGAGGGGAGGGAGTGACTCACATTACACCGGCTCGCTCTTCCCTCTCGGCAACTGCTAACTTGTAGCTTTAAAAGGAAGTGACATGGGTGGGGAGAGACGTCAGCTGAGGACCACTTTTTTTTTTTTTTTTTTTTTTTCCTGAAGGGTCCACCCCATGGGTGGAGTCTCGCTTTTTCTTTCCAGTGTTGGCTGACTTACAGCTCTTATAAACTAGTGGCAATTTCTGAACCCAGCCGGCTCCATCTCAGCTTCTGGTCTCTAAGTTCATGTGCCACGGGCTGCCAGGAAGGAGGTATGTGCTCCCGGCGCCTTTCGCAGGCACCTTTCCCTCTGGGTGTGGCTGGTGTTTGCATGCCTCCTTCTATCCTATTTTTCTTTCCTGGGCTGGATTTTCTGAGGTCCCCTGGCAGGGGAAGGCTCCGGGGGATGGAGAGTGCCTTGCGGGCAGGGGAAAGGTGCGGGGGCGCCTGGAGGGAGGCGGAGAGAGGCTCTGCTGGTACAAAAGGACCCTCGCTTTGTGCTGGGCCGAGTGAGCGTCTCTTTCTGGGCTGTGATTTCAAGCTGCTGTTCCTGGCTTAATTTACCCACCCACCCAGCCCCCATCCCGAGGCTAAAGCATTCTCTCTGCCATAGACGAAGCCGGGCGGGAGGGGGGTGGGGGGGATGGGTGGGGGGAATGTTCCTATTACATAGTGCTCTCTTTTGTGTCATGCAACATGTTCTTCCGTCGCTGGCGTTTCTATGGCAACCACAAAAATACTACACAGTATGCAGCCCTGATATACATTGATTTATTTGTGTTTCGTGTCTAGTTTGCCGCTTTCTGCGCTGCTCCTTGCTTTGGTTTGCTGACATCCAGCATGGCTTGTGGCTACCCCTCCTCACTTGCATTTTGGTTTTTCCCTATCACAGGAGGGCTCGGGGAGGGGAGTTGTCAAGGAAACAGGCATTGGTAATTACCTCTTTATTTACCTAATTTTCGGCTTATGAATTTCTCCATCATATCGAGGAATTAAAAAAGGAATGCTCTGATGTTTATGTAAGTCTTCAGTGTCTGGTCTTTTTTTAGAAAACCTAAACACTTCTCAAGATACGCTATTGATCCTGTGGTCAAGCTAAGGGGGAATTAATTCCTTACAGGAGGTGAGATCATTGAAATAAAGTTTTAGAGAGCATTGGAGAATTTGCACTGATAAATGCGTATTGCCTGCCCAGGTTTGCTTACAAGCCCAAATATTTAAAAGACGGGTCTTTGCTCTAGTCTGCACTTGCTTAGCCCCGAATCTAAATTCAATAAGTATGAGTAACAAACGGTCACTGCCGGGCAGGATTCTCCTTTCCTCCTTGTTTCGTGCATTGTTCTTAGATGGATTAGCCACGCTATTCACTCTCTTCAAGGTGAGGGCTGTTAGACTTTTTCTCTTTCAAAACTGTGGAAGGATTAACCCATCTGTGATTAGTCAGCCACTCTTAGTTGGAAAAAAAGTATCTTGAAAGAAGGGAGAATATGTGCATGTGTGTGTGATTAGGGAAATTAGAAGTGGGCAGGGAGAACAGGCATGTCTTGAGTTCTACGTTAAAACAACTATAGCTTCTGAATGTTCTCTATGGGGAGACAAATCGATTTCCAGAAAAAAAAATATGAAACAAGAGAAAATTGTTATCTACTTAGTAATAAGCAAAGTTAATTATAATTAGAATCAAATAACACCTCTCTTAGAAAGACGTAGCCCCAATGGGCCTATTAACAGGTACTGGCTAAACCGATGCTTTTATTCAGTATGTCTAAGGAAATGTTTGATAGAGGATACCATTCTTCTGATAGGCATCCCAAATAATTAGCCTTTATAACATAGGTAAGTAGTAATCCCATTCTTGATTCTTAAAATTATCTGTAATTTAGGATAAAGTTGTGTGAAAGTCACTTAACCCTCATCACACCTTCCACCTTTAAAGCCAAAATCATTACAGCTCGAGCAACCTGCCATATGGAAGCATGAAGCATGCCAGGTGGTTTCAGTGAGGTTGTGTTTGCTGCGATCCGTGTCTAAATGTGCCGTCACCTGTGTCTTAGAAAACCTGCTGTAGTGCAAGAGCTCTTAAGTAGTTCAGGCAGAAAAGTTACCTGAAAATGGGGCAAAACAGCATGGCACAAAACAAACTAGAGCTACATGGAGTTAAAGACAAGGACTATCTAAAGGCATGAAACACAGAACAGTATTACTAAAAAGAGTAAGACACTCATTTTGAAAAGCACATGTTAGTACACAGAGCAATGGTTGGATCGTGGGTGTTTGATGTTTGCAAAGAATTCTGGAAAGCAGCCAGGTTAAATGACTGTTTTTCTTGCCTGAAAATGGTCCTCAAGGACAGACTTGCCACATGACCTCCCGAAGCAGATTGACAGCATGTAAGTCAAAGTTTGTGATGTCAGTTCTCTTGAGTTTCCAGACTCAGAAATTTCACAGCGAAAAGCCTAATGGAATAGAATTCAAAGGAAAAAGAGCAGGACTTCCTCGGAAGCATAGCCAAAACAAAACAACAAAATACCCAAACCCAATAAACGAACAGAAGACTTTCTGATATTCAGATCCTGAGTAGAGGTTAAAATAGTTAGCAACTTTGGCCTGAGGAAGGTAAGTGGAGCTGTGAGTATAAAGTAAGTGTAGGGTCCCATGAAAGAGGCTGACAGAGGCGACTCGGAGAGGATGAGTCAGTTGTCACTGTATTGGAATTTCACTGTCTGCAAGGCTCTGAACTCAGTGCTGTGAAGTGGGTGAAGAAGGCAGCAGCTGTAGTCTGTGCTCTCAAGTTTAAAATCCACCAAACGGGTGGTGGCAAGAAGTGATGAGCACACAGCTGGAAGGAATAGGTAACAGCCGGTCAAGGAGATGCAGTTAGTGTGAGAATACTAGTGGGAGAGTCTTGATCCTCCTGCTGAAGTTTTACAGGAGAGGCGGCAGACAGTTCAAGGGAAGAAGGAGAGGGTGTCCTAGATAGCAAAGGTGGGTGGTAAGAAATGAATCATGGTTCAGGGTTTTTTTTTTTTTTTTGATACGGAGTCTGGCTCTGTCAGCCAGGCTGGAGTGCAATGGTGCAGTCTCAGCCATTGCAACCTCTGCTTTCCAGGGTCAAGCGATTCTCCTGCCTCAGCCTCCCCAGTAGCTGGGATTACAGGTGCCCGCCACCATGCCTGCCTAATTTTTGTTATTGTTAGTAGAGACTGGGGTTTCGCCATGTTGGCCAGGCTGGTCTTGAACTTCTGACCTCAGGTGATCCACCCTCCTTGGCCTCTTAAAGTGCTGGGATTACAGGTGTGAGCCATTGCACCTGGCTGGTTCAGGGTTCTTAAATCCAGGCAGGGAGAAGTCAGTCTTTAGTGTAGATATAGAGCAGGTATACTCTATGCTGGTTGAAAGCATAAGTAGATGTACATTTGGGGACAGAAGTTTTTCTTAATCAGAAAAAGACTGTTAGAAGAAAGACTGAACAGAAGGCAGAATCCTTCCTAATCCAGTCCTTTTCTAGCTTCAGCTTAACAACAAAAGGCCAGACTTTAAACAGGTAGGAAACTGGAGAAGAGGAAACTGGGAACTCACCCAGAATGTTTTCCTCATAAGTCCTGCTATCATCATTGTTTTAAATTATGGGATGGTCAAATGAGGGTTTGGTAAATGTCACACATTTTGTGCAGTCTTCTTTGTTCTGTAAACGTCTGTTGGTTATGGGACAAAGCTGCATTCACATTTCTTTCTCTCTTTTTTTTTTGAGATGAAGTCACGCTTTGTCACTCAGGCTAGAGTATAGTGGTGCGATCTCGGCTCACTACAACCTCCACTTCCTGGGGTCAGTGATTCTCCTGTCTCAGCCTCCTGAGTAGCTGGGATCACAGACAGTGGCACCACACCCAGCTAATTTTTTTTTTTTTTGTATATTTAGTAGGAATATGTATGCACCATATTGGCCAGGCTGGTCTCGAACTCTTGACCTCAGGTAATCCATCCGTCTCGGCCTCCCAGAGTGCTAGGATTACAGGCATGAGCCATCATTCCTGGTACGCATTCACATTTCTGACTGGTGTTTGACATCTAAATCTTTGGAGAAACATCTTTCATCACTCATATGTTAAAATATAATAGTCATAATAACCATCTAACATTTCCTAGAGCTTGGGCAACTCAAATTCATTATTCTTTGTGTAAGACAGAATCCAATTGGAAAGGAAGCGCTGGAACTCGGAAATCTGGCTTCAAGCATGGGCTTGGGAAGGTCTGCAGTTGCTGCCAGGCTGTAGGAAAGAGGAAGCTTGAAGCATGACTCTTTCTTTCAACAGATGTGTATTATATGTCTAATATGTGTCAGGTCCCACAGATGCAACTGTGAGCAAAACAAGATACAGTTCATATAGTTGTAGTTTTCAAATGTCTGAAGGGCTTCCAGGGGAAATCCCATGACTGGCTGATTTCCATTTTCTTCTAGTGACTGAGTAAGAGGAAGTATCTTAAAAGGAGTATAATTTTTTTTTAGCATTATCATGGAACAATCCATCTAACCTGTATGCTTTTCCATGGCGCACTCTTGCTCCACTAAGATTTCCCATCGGTTTCATTTTTTGTCTTTATCTTGTTCCTCCAATCTAGTTTGTGCTACTTCTGCCTTTGATGCTAAGTTTACCTTTTAGTCACCATTCCTTCATCCATTCACACATACATGATACATCCATCTGTCCTCCATCCATCCACCCATCCATCCCTTCATTTATTTCACAAAAGTGTTGACTATCATGTCTCAGGCAGTATATATTATGGATATAGCAATAAATGGGAAGCCAGTTTTTCCTTAAAGAAGCTCAGGAACTATCAGGAACACAATGTGGAAATAGCTCCTTAAACCCGGGGTTATTACTTTGGTATTTTTATTTTTCGAGGCAGGGGCTTGCTTTGTCACCCAAGCTGGAGTGCAGTGATGCCATCACGGCTCACTGCAACCTCTAACTGCTGAGCTCCAGCAGTCATGCCTCAGCTCCGCCTTAGCAGCTGGGACTACAGGGGTGAGCCACCGTTCCTGGCCTGAGGGTATTACTTCTAACAGAAGCATTTATTGGCTAATGAAACAGGATACTTCTTTCATTGAACAATTTTATAAATTGTTCACACACAGCGTAAACTCTGCTGGGCAGGGAGGGAGCAAGTGGTTAGCTGTTGACTGTTCTCCATTTTATATATTTTTTTTGTATCTTCCATGCTGGATGAGCGTAAGGATGGTAAACATTTGTTAATTAACTAAATGGGAAGAGTGCAATTTCTAACGCTGGAGACACAGAGGAAGAGAAGGCTTGTGTATTCTCTTTCTGAAAGAAGAAGCTGAGGGAGACAATCTCTCAAGGTTCCCTTTCATAGTGAATTACTCATAGATTTCTAGGCAACAATAGCTCCCCCCAGATCGACTCAAAGTATAGCATTTTAAAAAAGAAAAACTACCTGCATCCAATTACATACCCGTTAGTTTACTGAATATCCTCATGTGCTTTGGAGCTGATTTCCTGTGATACGCTGCAAATCTATGTCTTGTTCTGATAAAAAAAAAAAAAAAAACATATCGGTTTCAACTCCCTACAGCTTTCAGTCTTTTCAAATTTTTTTTTTTTTTTTTTTTTTAAACCGAGTCTTGCTCTGTCGCCAGGTTGGAGTGCAGTGACGTGATCTCAACTCACTGCAACTTCTGTCTCCTGGGTTCAAGCGATTCTCCTGCCTCAGCCTCCCGAATAGCTGGGACTATAGGTGTGCACCACCATGCCCCGGCTAATTTTTGTATTTTTAGTAGAGACGGGGTTTCACCATGTTGGCCAAAATGGCCTTGATCTCTTGACCTTGTGACCCACCCGCCTCGGCCTCCTGAAGTGCTGGGGTTATAGGCGAGAGCCTCTGCACCCGACCAGCTTTCAGTCTTACATAGTAACAACAGTGCATCCAGACGCTAGCAGAGGACAAAGTTTCTCTAGAAAACCACACTCCTCTGCTTGGCTGACCTTGGGAGAAAACATTTAACAAGTTCTTTTTCTTGGTTATTTTCAGCTCAGATGCTATCAGCCCGAAGCTGCTCCCGATAACTCTGGTTGGCACAGGCACTTCCACTCTGCCTAGGTTAAACGTCGTAACTAACTACCTCCTGGTCATTTCTGTGTGGGATCCTCCAAGACAAGAGGTGCCTTTTGAATTTTATGGTAGTTTGAAGTCAGACACTAAGATTCCTGTAGGGAGAAGGGAACGACGCACAACAGGATCTGTTGGAGAGTGGGGGTGAGGGACAGGAACTTAGAGGATGGGTCAACAGGTGCAGCAAACCACCATGGCACACGTATTATTCCACACCATGGCACACGTACACCTAGGTAATAGACCTGCACGCTCTGCACATATATCCCATTTTTTTTATCCAATTGTTTTTTTTAGAAGAAAAAACAATTCCTGTAGGAGATGCTATCTCAGTCTAGGATATGCCAGGTAACCTGCAGAGGCCGTAAGAGACACTGAGGTGACTGGCTGGCCTTCAGGACATGTGAGAATGATAACAAGCTGCCTCGACTGGGGGCTTCCTATGTGCTAGTACATAGACTTTACATTTATTAACTCATTTTATCCTCATAACAAAGCTAGCCTGTGAAGACTCTCGTCACGTTCCATTTTACAGAGAGAGAGAGTAAAGGTGAGGGAGATTAAGCAACTCGGCTAGATCATGAGAAGTAGCAGAGCTGAGATGTGAACCCAGATCACCTGTGCTCTGCTCTCCCTGCACCTTCACACCTTGCCACAGCGTGTTCCACAGTCCAGCTCCCATGCCCCGTGCAGAGCCTGGCACTTAACAGATGTGTGGTAAATTTACGTTTTAGTTTTGTTTAAAATGTTCAAAGTGAGACTAGTCTTTTTTTTAAGAGGCTGCCCTGACTTTGTTGCTCAAGCTGGCCTTGAATTCCTGGGCTCAAGTGATCCTCCTGCTTCAGATTCCCAAGTAGCTGGGACTACAGGTGTGTACCACCATGCCCAGCTAATATTTTTCTTTTTTCTTTTTTTGAGACAGAGTTTTGTTCTTGTGCCAGGCTGGTGTGCAATGGTGCAGTCTTGGCTCACCACAACCTCTGCCTCCCGGGTTCAAGCGATTCTCCTGCCTCAGCCTCCTGAGTAGCTGGGACTACAGGGGTGGGCCACCATGCCTGGCTACATTTTTTTGTATTTTTGTATTTTTAGTAGAGATGGGGTTTCACCATGTTGGCCAGGCAGATCTCGAACTCCTGACCTCAAGCAATCCTCCCACCTAGGCCTCCCAAAGTGCTGGGGTTATAGGTGTGAGCCACTGTACTTGGCCCCCAGCTAATATTTTTCAAATAATGAACAATTCTCTATCGCATAGAGCTTCCCCTTGCATGCCTTTCATCCTAGTTTTTAAGAGCGGCAAATTTACTGCGAGAAAGAGCAGTATTTTAGAACCTGGAGAAAAACTAAGAGCAGTGCTTTATAAGACAAGTGATTATAGTTTGCAGGGAGTGTTGTTTTGATTGTGGTTTAGCCAGAGACAAATGGTGGGGGAAGGGAAAGGGCCTTGTGATTAAAACCATCCTAGTGACAGTGCAGTACATGCATTAAATTAAAGATGAACCCTTCTCAAAACCAATGTTTAACCAAGGATTGAGCTTGACTGAGCCACTGCTCTCAAGGATACCTGTGGTGGCTGCTCTAAGAGTTCCCAAAGCAGTGGGTGATGGGAGTCAGAGGCTTCTGTTCTTCAGTGGACTTTCCACAAATCCATCACTGAGCTTAAAGGCAGATTATTATCTGCAAAGACCCTGCCAGCGCTTATGTTAGAAGAACTCCGAAATGAGAATGGGAGATGTGAATTGATCCTGGAGTGAAATTTGGTCTGTTGCCCATCTCCATGGCTCCTCGTGAGCTGTCAGTCCTCTGTGGGCAGAGGTTAACCCTGGCGGATGAAATTTTAGAGAACTATCTGTCCATAGCAAGCACATCTTCTTCCCAGGATACTGCAACCATCAACAGACAATCAATGCAATCATCTTGGACTGTGTCCCGCCTCCCAGGAGTAGGTCATTGGGCTCATTTCTTTTCTTGTCCCTTTTCTGCTGGGGGAAGGGCAGTTGCAAGGCGGATGGTGAGCAGATTCCTCGGCCTCGTGCGGGGCAGGCTGCACAGGAACCATGTCTATGCCTGTGAGCCCTTTTCTAGCATCTGCCTCCAGCCTCTGCTTTCCTGACGCCCTCCCACCACCCCATGCATCCTTCATAAAACAGTCACTCCTTCTAGATGCGTGATGACCTTCCATGACAATGATCACAGTGCTCTCTTCATAACTACACTGGGTGTTCACTGATGGCATGGAGGTGCCATTGCGCCATTCGTAGCACAGAGCAGAGTGCCCAGCACTGAATGTATGTTGTGACCCAGAGGAGAGATGGGCACAAGAAGTCATGTCATCGGGGTTGCTGCATCGCTGGCCTCTGGCCAGGGCCTCAAGGGTGACATTCCTTGAGGGCCAGGAGTTTCTCAGCCTTGATGTGGCAGAGGCCGAGCTGTGCAGAATGGGACACTCAGCCACATTCCTGGCCTCTGCCCGTTACATGCCAGGAGTAGTCACCTCATGCCTAGTGATGACAGCCAGAAATCCCCTGGAGGGACAAACTTGCCCACGACTGAGACCTACTGCTTGAGGGGGACTTCCCAGCTCTGTCCGGGCCACTCAGGAATCACCCGGTTGGTCCGATCAAAGCAAACCCATTTCTGAGGATGAATGGGTTCCCAACCAAAGAGGCACTTCATTAACTTGAATGAAGAAATACTTTACATGGGAACTGAGAGATAATAGTAAACCAAGTTAGAAGTGACACGTGGCCATAAAGTATTCAAATGTTTAATGCGTTCTGCCCTGATAAGTCTGCATGGGGTCGCAGGCAGCCAGGCACCCCAGTGGAGTGAGAACTGGGTGAGGCTCAGTGGTGTGATGGGGCCCCTTCCACACCCATATCTGTACAGATAGGCCCTCATCCCCCTCCCCACCCCGCAGCCTACGGAGCCTCCTTTCCCAAACCTCCCTGGAGTGAACAGATTAACATATCTCAAGAGAATTCTGCTGCTCCCACCTGGGGATTTCCTTCCTGTTTCCTTGACCTTCACAGTGAGCGATACACCACCGCCATCCGGTAGTGGCACCCAGGTCTCACTAGTGTGAATTGGCCCCCTAGCAACCGTCCCCACAGTTGCTGGTGCTTCAAGGCTTTCTTTCCCTTCCCATCCCTGGGGCTTCTCACTTGCACTGGGGGACTCTAGGGATCTGTAATTAGCCCTGGGGGACCCTACGAGTTCCATAACTGCTGTGTCCCTCCCTTTAATCTTCCCATCTCCCTTCTCCCTTTCAGTATCTCAAAGGTGGACAGAAGTGGGGCCAGTTTGTTACTCTAACTCTCCACCCAATTCCAGAATCCCCTTACAGTGTTTCTTATTTTCTTTCTTTCTTTTTTTTTCTTTTGAGACAGTCTCACTCTGTCATTACGCTGGAGTACAATGGCACAATCTCGGCTCACTGCAACCTCCACCTCCTGGGTTCAAGTGATTCTCCTGCCTCAGTCTCCCGAACAGCTGGGACTACAGGCATGTACCACCACACCCAGCTAATTTTTGTATTTTTAGTAGAGACAGGGTTTCACCCTGTTGGCCAGGATGGTCTTGGTCTCTTGACCTTGTCATCTGCCTGCCTCGGCCTCCCAAAGTATTGGGATTACAGGCGTGAGCCACTGCGCCCAGCCTCCCTTACAGCGTTTCTTACAGAACCCATGTATTCAGTCCACGAGAATACAAAGAGGAAGCTGACCTGCCAGTGCCTTTGAGGAGCGTGCGGCCTGGCGGGCAAGAAGGAAACCTCAGTGAGGGCCCCCACGCAGTGGGTAAGATGAGCAGGGCAGGAACGGTGCAGGCACACCAGGGGGAATGCTTCACCACCCCTGCCCAGTCTGGGCTTTCTGAGATACTTGCTAGAGAAGAACAGCTCCCGGGTTAGGTCTGTACGTGGGGAGTATTGGTCCCAGTGTGCACGCTCATCAGGGAGGGAGTGCCAGAGACCAGAGGAGTGGGCCAGTGGGTGAGGGGGACAGGCGGGAGGCCGGAGGGTTCCTGGACCCTGGAGGAATGAGGTGGGCTGGCGCAGCAGGAGGCAGAGAGAGGCTGAGGGTCCTGCAGCTCTGGGAGGGGAGGCACAGGTCTGAAAGCCATCAGGCTTTGGTAACTTGTATGGAAGGTGTCTTTGACACCCTGAGGTGTCAGAAAAAAAGCTCATTTTCCAGTGATATTCTTCCCAAATGATCACTTATCATATTACACCTTAGAATGTAATCATCTGTGTACTTGATAACAACATGTGTTACGCAGCACTTAGGAGCTGCCCGCTTTGCATAGCGTCTCTCATTTCAGCCACCCCAGCCCTCAGGTTTGCAAATGATTTTCTCTAATCTAATTTGAAACTGAGGCACAGAGCTAGGAATACCTGAGCACACCGTAATTTTACTCTCCAAATATTGGAACAGAATCACTTTGACTTGCATTTCATATCTTGCCTTTCCTGAAAATTTCCTGAATTTTCTTTTAGGGTGAAAAGACTTCCCATTGTTTCAAAATGTGCAGAAACTTCCTATCTCAGCCCCCACAAATCATGTGGAAATCTAGAAGTTACTTAAGACCAAATGATGTCACGAAAATGTGATGTCACTAAAATCTTCATTTGGCCTCCATCTCTAGAGGAATAATAGGGTTAAAGTTTGAGAGGAGGTGGGGAGAGAGAACCAGAGAGATATTTAAAATATGCCTGATTCTTTTTTTTTTTTTTTTTTGAGATCGAGTTTCGCTCTGTCGCCCAGGCTGGGGTGCAGTGACACAATCTTGGCTCACTGCAACCTCCGCCTCCCGAGTTCAAGCGATTCTCCTGCCTCAGCCTCCCAAGTAGCTGGGATGACAGGTGCCCGCCACCATGCCCCGCTGATTTTTTGTATTTTTAGTAGAGACAGCGTTTCACCATGTTGGGTAGGCTGGTCTCGAATTTCTGACCTCAGGCGATCCACCCTCCTTGGCCTCCTAAAGTGCCAGGATGACAGGCGTGATCCACCTTGCCCGGCCAATATGCCTAATTCTTTTAATTATTTATATTCGTTCCAGTTTTTGCCACATTAGGGCTTGCCTCCTGCTTTCCATTCCTTCTGTCTTCCCCAATTGCTGAACTGTCCTATGTCTTCTTCATCTTTTGTTTTTGTTTTTTCGAGTTGGAGTCTCGCTCCGTTGCCCAGGTGGGAGTGCAGCCGTGTGATCTTGGCTCACTGCAGCCTCCGCCTCCCAGGTTCAAGTGATTTTCCTGCCTCAACCTCCCCAGTACCTGGGATTACAGGTGCCCGCCACCATGCCCGGCTAATTTTTTGTATTTTTAATAGAGACAGAGTTTCACCATGTTGACCAGGCTGGGATTACTGGCATGAGCTACTGTGCCCACCCTGTTGTTTGTCTTTTTAAAGAGATCCTGGTCTTCAGCCCCTCTACAGCTTTCCCTAACAGGGAAAATGCACCTTCCTTAAGCAGGCGCTTGCAAGGTCGCCACCTGGCTGTGCCCTGTGACTGCCAGCCCGCCTCCACCTGCCATTTCCTAAAAATGTTCAGTCTGTCCAGGCAGGGGGAGGATTTACAGCCTCCAATGGGGGAACTTCCCACGCATGAAACCCTGGAGACGGAGCCTGCCTCCTTCAGACCCTCCCTGTGAGCCACTAGGCTGGGGGCGCTGGGGGCTGTGAGTAGCAGCGCAGCACTGAGGGAGCAGGGCTGGGAAGCAGGTGGGCTTGGCCCCCAGCACAGCCCGCTCCGTGCCATCTGCGGGACCTTGGACTCACCGAGACCGGAGCTCCTCTTGGTGTGAGTTGGCCTGGCGCATCCTGTGTCCCTGTGAGTGTGGCCCTGTTTCCTGACCCGGCCATCAAAGAGTCCAGGGTGGATGCAAAGGTCTTAGCCGAGGGGGCTACTTTATGGTGAACAAGGGGTGTCTGGAGCATAGGAGGGACTGGACCATCTCAGGCAGCTGTGTTGCGGAAACAGCCAAGGGAAAAGAAGTTTTTAAAAATTAAAACAAGCATGAATATACCATGATGTAATACACAACATTTATGTGAACTTCTCAGACGAAGCAGAAGACTTCCACAGTAGGCTGTCTAGGCACCTCGGGGACGCAGCTCTGGACCCGCACAGGCTCCCTGCTGAAGGGAAACCTTCTGTGGGAACTTTTGAGAAGGAGACAGAGCTCAGTGTTCTCTAAGGGACTCTTTCTGGGAAGGACGGTAGGTTTAGGTTCCTGCTCGGTCCTTGCCATGTCCCTCCCCCACCGCCCATCCCCGAGTGGTGGCTGGGAATCTTGGTGGCGGGATGGGGTCGGGGGGGGCAGGTGTGAGTAACACCCCCTCTCCCCCCGAGAATATGCCTGCCTTGGCTCTTTTTCCTTCTCTGTCTCCTGGTAGTCGGATGGATGGATGGATGGATGGAGGGTGGCTTGGGTCTGTCTTTTCCGCCTCTGGTCACCCGCCTCGGTGGGCCTTCCCTCGCTTTCTCTGAAATCGCCTGGCTGCTCCGCTCCTTCTGGCCTCTCTTCCTCTGCCATTCCCTGGAGAGAAGGACTGGCCGCCTCAGCTCGGCTTGCCGGCATCTTTCATCAGCACTGTTTATGACGTTATCCTCCTTTTCCTAGAGGTTTCTTTCACTGGAGCTGTCTTTTGATGTCGAAACAAAAGAGGCATGTGAAATTTGCCAGTTCAAATCCCAAGAACCTACCCGAAGGGTAGCCCTCACTATGAGGGTCTCACTCCCCCTTGGGACTGAAGAATAATCGGACTCAAACCTTCCGAGTGAAGGAAGAAGCAGTTGGTCAGAAGAGGAGAGCCCAGCCCCTAACAGCCCCAGTAAGCCCGTGTTTTTTTTTTCCTGAGACAGAGTCTCACTCTGTCACCCAGGCTGGAGCGCAGTGGTGTGATCTCGGCTCACTGCAATCTCTGCCTCCTGGGTTCAAGCGATTCTCTTGTCTCAGCCTCCTGAGTAGCTGGGATTACAGGCACGCGCCACCATGCCCAGCTAATTTTTGTATTTTTAGTAGAGATGGGGGTTTCACCATATTGGCCAGGCTGGTCCCCAACTCCTGACCTCATGGTCCGCCTTCCTCATGATCCACCCGCCTCAGCCTTCCAAAGTGCTGGTGGGAGTACAGGTGTGAGCCACTGCGCTCGGCCAATCCCTTGTTTTTACAGTAAGATGTTGGAGGAGGAACTCTGGGCTGGGGCCTCTGTCCAGGGACAATCGAAGCAAATTTTATTTGCTATGAGAGAATAATGAGGAGGGATGGTGGCCTCTTTGATTTGTGTGTGTGTGTGTGTGTGTGTGTGTGTGTGTCTTTTAAAACCATGGTATTAAGTATGGCCATGAAGTGTCACTTGACCAAACATTTCATAGTAATCATTTAAAAATAGAAATAGTGCTATAAATTATTAAGGTGCTGAGATCGGCACATAAGCAGTGTGACCATCTATCCCAGTGAAATTCATAATGGAATATTCATGCGATGCAGGGAAGGGGGTTGGCACGATGAGTTGGGGCCTGTTGCAAGTGGGGAAAGGTGACTGGGGAGGCTTACTATCTAATTGAGGTAAAACCGGCAAGTCTACTGAAATATATCACCCACTTTAGAGACGATGTCACCCATACTGAGGTGGGGACAGACTCAACCATGTGGAACACAGCCCCAGATCTGAAGTATGAAGTGAAAAAAATTATCAACACGTCTGTGTGGCTTATTAGGCTTTTTGCTTGTTTGTTTGGTTTTTATGAGACAGGTTCTTACTTTGTTGCCAGGCTGGGGTGCAGTGGTGCGATCATGGCTCACTGTAGCCTCTACCTTCTGGGCCCAAGTGATCCTCCCACCTACGCCTCCTGAGTAGCTGTAACCACAGGTGGGCAACACCGTGCCTAGCTAAGTTTTTAATTGTTTTAGAGATGGTATCTCACTGTGTTGCCCAGGTTGGGCTCAAGTGATCTTCCTGCCTTGGCCTTCTAAAGTGCTGGGATTGTAGATGTGAGCTACTGTGCCTGGCCGTTTCATGAAGCTTCATCTGAGTTTACCCTGAACCTGCTGACACAGCATGTATAATGCTCAAGTTACAAGCTTAACAAACTTGGTTGTCTGGTTTTCCAGGTAAATTGTGGAAAAGCAGTGATTGACAGCCAGGTTAAAAAAGAAAGAACAGGCAACTTAAACAATGGCTCGTCACGGAGGTGCTCACTGATCGCAGCAGCAGGACAGTCTGGAAGCGTCCACATGGACTGCCCTGCCCTCTGTTAACTGAGGCAGGAACGTCTGAACGGCACTGGGAAGATTGCCTGCAGAAACAAATACATGCTTTGTCTGCTTTATCACTTGTCAACTTACGTGATACATTTTAGCATTCCAGAGAGTTCTTTCATTCAAAACACTTTGTCCCCTGCTTTGACAGGTGAGGAAAGAGGTGGCTGTGGGTGTGAGTCAAGATGGACTGATGGCCGCTGCCTGCAATAGCCTTCCCTTCTGGGAAGCTGAGCTCTGAGCTGGGCTTTGAAGCATGAAAATGGAGTCTTTCCAGACAGTGACTGAAATGGAGGGAACGGGGAGGTTAACCCAAGGAAATAAAAGTGAGCTGGAAAATGGCTGGGCGCAATGACTCACGCCTGTAATCCCCGCATGTCGGGAGCCCGAGACAAGGAGGATTCCTTAAGGCCAAGTGTTTGAGAACAGACGGGGCAATGTAGCAAGACCCCGTCTTTAAAAACATGTTTTTTGACTCCCAGCAGGAAACAAGCTACAAACATTTTTAAAAAAATTAGGTGTGGTGGTATGTGTGAATAATCTCAGTCACTTTGGAGGCTGAGGCAGGCGGATTACTTGCCCCCAGAAGATCAAGCCTGCAGTGAGCTATGATCATGCCACTGCACTCCAGTCTGGGCAACAGAGCAAGATCCTGTCTCTTTTTCTTTTTTAAAAAAGACGGGAGGCTGAGGTAGGAGAATCACTTGAACCCGGGAGGCGGAGGTTGCAGTGAGCCAGGATGGCACCATTACACTCCAGCCCTGGTGACAGTGAGAGACTCCATCTCAAAAAGATAAAAAAAAGCTAGTATAGAGGCAGCTGTGGGAACCTCACACACAGCAGTGGGAAGCAGCCCTGTGCGTGGGGACAGACGCGGCCACGGAACACCACGGCTGCAGGTCCGTCATGCTTTTCAGGTCCTGGTGGCAAGTCTAACCCGTGTTCTTAACACTGCCTGCACATGAGGATTACCTAGGAAGCATTTTAAAAAGGCCTCCCTGGGCCCCACCTTGGACCAACCAATTCAGGTTCATTGTTTTTGTTTGTTTTTTTAAGTTCTACAAATGATTCTGGGCTGAGAGGACTGGACCCACAGGTTAGAAGAAGGGTAGCTAGCAAGAAGAGGGTGACTTTGACAAAAAGAAACCCAGAGCCAGGACCCAGGCCGTGGTGATGGCACAATGATGATAATGATGACCACAGCAACATTTAAGATGACGTAACGGGCAAAGGCCTGCGGATAATCCTCACAACAAGCCCTGAGCTAGGAACTCTTCTTATCTCCTTTTCACAGGTGGGTCAGCAGTCTTCCCAGGGCTACGCAGCCCATACAGGCAAACCAGGTCTTTAGGGCAGGGGTCCCTACCCAGGCCTGCAGATCAATGCCTGTTCACTCTCCAGCCTCTCTGGACATGCAGCATTCACGGCTCTGTGCTAGGAAAATGCAGTCAGAGGCCAAAGGTCCATCCACTTATAAAGAAAGAGAAAAGGAAGAAAGAGGGTAAAACCAGGCAGAGGAAACCCCGTTATCCCTGGCTGTGTT